>SSNS01001000.1:15923-51094 GCA_006937985.1 Aphyosemion australe
GGTCACAATGATGATGTCATTAGAGGTCAGGATGATGATGTCATTCGAAGTCAGGATGATGATGTCATTAGAGGTCAGGATGATGATGATGTCATTAGAAGACAGAATGATGATGATGTCATTAGAGGTCAGGGTGATGATGTCATTAGAGGTCAGGATGATGATGATGTCAGAGGTCAGGATGATGATGTCATTAGAAGTCAGGATGATGATGTCATTAGAAGTCAGGATGATGATGTCATTAGAGGTCAGGATGATGATGATGTCGTTAGAGGTCAGGAAGATGATGTCATTAGAGGTCAGCATGATGATGTCATTAGAGGTGAGGATGATGATGATGTCATTAGAGATCAGGATGATGATGATGTTGTTAGAGTTCAGGATGATGATGTCATTAGAGGTCAGGATGATGATGATGTCGTTAGAGGTCATGAAGATGATGTCATTAGAGGTCAGCATGATGATGTCATTCAAAGTCAGGATGATGATGTCATTAGAGGTCAGGATGATGATGATGTCATTAGAAGTCAGGATGATGATGTCATTAGAGGTCAGGATGATGATGATGTCATTAGAATTCAGGATGATGATGTCATTAGAGGTCAGGATGATGATGATGTCGTTAGAGGTCAGGATGATGATGTCGTTAGAGGTCAGGATGAGGATGATGTCAGAGGTCAGGATGATGATGTCATTAGAAGTCAGGATGATGATGTCATTAGAGGTCAGGATGATGATGATGTCGTTAGAGGTCAGGAAGATGATGTCATTAGAGGTCAGCATGATGATGTCATTAGAGGTGAGGATGATGATGATGTCATTAGAGATCAGGATGATGATGATGTTGTTAGAGTTCAGGATGATGATGTCATTAGAGGTCAGGATGATGATGATGTCGTTAGAGGTCATGAAGATGATGTCATTAGAGGTCAGCATGATGATGTCATTCAAAGTCAGGATGATGATGTCATTAGAGGTCAGGATGATGATGATGTCATTAGAAGTCAGGATGATGATGTCATTAGAAGTCAGGATGATGTTGTAATTAGAAGTCAGGATGATGATGTCATTAGAGGTCAGGATGATGATGATGTCGTTAGAGGTCAGGATGATGATGTCATTAGAGGTCAGGGTGATGATGTCATTAGAGGTCAGGATGATGATGTCATTAGAGGTCAGGATGATGATGTTGTCATTAGAGGTCAGGATGATGATGTTGTTAGAGGTCAGGATGATGATGATGTCGTTAGAGGTCAGGAATTTGATTTTGTTAGAGGTCAGGATGATGATGATGTCGTTAGAGGTCAGGAAGATGATGTCATTAGAGGTCAGGAAGATGATGTCATTAGAGGTCAGGATGATGATGATGTTAGAGGTCAGGATGATGATGTCATTAGAAGTCAGGATGATGATGTCATTAGAAGTCAGGATGATGATGTCATTAGAGGTCAGGATGATGATGATGTCATTAGAGGTCAGGATGATGATGATGTCGTTAGAGTTCAGGATGATGATGTCATTAGAGGTCAGGATGATGATGATGTCGTTAGAGGTCATGAAGATGATGTCATTAGAGGTCAGCATGATGATGTCATTCAAAGTCAGGATGATGATGATGTCATTAGAAGTCAGCATGATGAAGTCATTAGAGGTCAGGATGATGATGATGTTAGAGGTCAGGATGATGATGTCATTAGAGGTCAGGATGATGATGATGTCATTAGAGTTTAGGATGATGATGTCATTAAAATTCAGGATGATGATGTCATTAGAGGTCAGGATGATGATGATGTCATTAGAGGTCAGGATGATGATGATGTCGTTAGAGGTCAGGATGATGATGTCGTTAGAGGTCAGGATGAGGATGATGTCAGAGGTCAGGATAATGATGATGTCAGAGGTCAGGATGATGATGTCATTAGAAGTCAGGATGATGATGTCATTAGAGGTCAGGATGATGATGATTTCGTTAGAGGTCAGGAAGATGATGTCATTAGAGGTCAGCATGATGATGTCATTAGAGGTCAGGATGATGATGATGATGTCATTAGAGGTCAGGATGATGATGTCATTAGAGGTCAGGATGATGATGATGTCGTTAGAGGTCAGAATGATGATGATGTCATTAGAGGTCAGGATGATGATGTCGTTAGAGGTCAGGATGATGATGTCATTAGAGGTCAGGATGATGATGTCATTCAAAGTCAGGATGATGATGATGTCGTTAGAGGTCAGGAAGATGATGTCAATAGAGGTCAGCATGATGATGTCATTAGAGGTCAGGATGATGATGTCATTAGAGGTCAGGACGATGATGTCATTAGAGGTCAGGATGATGATGATGTCAGAGGTCAGGATGATGATGTCATTAGAAGTCAGGATGATGATGTCATTAGAAGTCAGGATGATGATGTCATTAGAAGTCAGGATGATGATGTCATTAGAGGTCAGGATGATGATAATGTCATTAGAGGTCAGGATGATGATGATGTTGTTAGAGTTCAGGATGATGATGTCATTAGAGGTCAGGATGATGATGATGTCATTAGAGGTCAGGATGATGATGTCATTAGAGGTCAGGATGATGATGATGTCATTAGAGGTCAGGATTATGATGTCATTAGAGGTCAGAAAGAAACAGTTCCACCTACACATCCTCATTACTGTCACTCAGTAAAATAAACATCTTCAGCTGAGAAAACATGTCCTTTTTTTCTCTTATTCTTTTATGTGTTATCAACAGCAGAGAAGACTGTGAGCATCCCTGTTTAAAAAGTCATGTTGTTCCATCCTGGTTCTTCCTAACACAGCCCTAATGAGCTCCACCAATAACCCACACAGGGACTGAACATGGTCACCTCAGCTCCGCCTCCCCAGTCCCTCTCCTGGCTGGTCTCTGGTCTCTCACTCTGCCGCCGCGGCTCAAACCTGTAATGATGCCTCACTTCAGGATGAACACGCTGCCATTTTTCATAATTACAGCCGGATGTTGTTTTCATGAAGCCTCCTGGCTGACATTTCTGAGTACACACACACACACACACACACACACACACACACACACACACACACACACACATGCATGCACGCGCACGCACACAAGCATGCATGCATGCACACACACACAAGCACGCACACACACACAAGCATGCACACACTAGAAAAAAGGATTTCATAAGAGATGAAGTAGCAGCAAACATTCATATCTGAAAATCTGAATGTTTTCCAAATGTTTATGAATTCATCAGGATGGTTCTGTTTTTAACTTGATACAGATAATAAGCTGAATATTTGTGCCAGAATAGTTAATTATTCTGATTATTTTATTGACACCAATAGATGCTGGCTTAAACAAATACATCTCAGAAAAACAAGGTTTTGCATGTTATAAGTGAAACTGCACAATAACTACTAACATCAATGTGTTTCTGACAAAGACCACAGAGATGAAGATCATTACAGCTTTCAGTCTCACACATGAATGGTTATTGATGCTCAAATCAGAGACTTTTTTGTTAGCGATTACATCAAAAAGCAGATATTCTCAGATTATCTGTTAAGAGATTATTAAGGTGTTAGAGATTATAGTTTCGTGACTTTTATCTTCATGGTTGATTTTTAGTTTAGTTTGGCTGTTTTGATCTTGATTACATAAAGATCTGTGTTTTTTGTTTCATTTTGAAATAGAGGTTTATCTCAGGTTTGGTATTCTTGTTCATAAGCAGTGATTCCTTAATTGTGTTCTGAATTTTAGTATTTTGTTTTTATTTGATTGGAATTATTTCACATTTGTATTAAGTATTCTCAGGTTTCAGTTTTACTAGCTGTACCTTGTCACATCTGAAGAGCTGAATGAGGATCCAAATGCAGGTGAGTCAAGGTGCAAAGTCTTTATTTGGAGTGCGGCACGGCAGACACACAGACACCACATCAATGAACAAACAACACAGGACTGACAGGGTTTAAATACATGAGGAGCTGGGGACTTGAGTGATGGGATAACGAGAGGCAGGTGGGACCAATAAAGAACTGATTAGGGGAGACAGGACACAGGTGAGCAGGGAGCTGGAGGACAGAACCAGACACACCTATGATACATCTATTATCACATGTAGTCAGTGTGATGTTCATTTCCTTCTCTCTTGGATTCATCTTACAGAAAATCATTTTGCCTTCACTATTGGTTCTGTTTTCTTGAAGTATTGGGGGATGCATTTTCCTCCTTGGAGGACCTTTGCTGGGGGGTCCCACAGGGCTCGATTCTCGGCCCTCTTCTTTTTTCTATTTATTTGCTGCCCCATGGCCCAATCCTCTGTAAACATGGCATTCAATTTCACTTATATGCAGATGACTGACTGCCAGATTTACACTTCATTTCGGCAGGGGGATGGTCTTGACATCATGTCCCTTGATCCTGTCTCAACGAGGTTAAGTCTTGGCTAGCGGCAAATTTCCTACATCTGAATGAGGGTAAAACAGAGCTGATTATTTTCAGTCCAAACAGCAGGCAGGCTATGAGTTCCAAAGTTGACCTAGGCCCTCTCTCCCCCTTTTTGAAGCAAGTGGTCACTAGCTTGGGGGTGAGCATTGACTCTTGCCTTAAGTTTGACGCTTACATCAACTCTGTGATTCGATCATGTTTTTTTAATCTGCGACGCCTTTCTAAAATTAAACCTAGGCTGTCGGGAGTCCACTTGGAGCAGGTACTCCATGCTTTTGTAACCTCTAGGCTGGATTATTGTAACTCCCTTTATGCTGGGCTCAGTCAGTCATCGCTTCGTCGGCTTCAGCTTGTTCAGAACAGCGCCGCCAGGTTACTGACCGGGGCCAGGAAATGGGACCATATCAGTCCAATTCTGGCCTCCCTACACTGGGTTCCGCTCCTCTGATCAGGGCCTGCTTGTGGTCCCCCACACTAGGTGTCGCACTCGTGGTGATCGGGCTTTCTCAGTTTTAGCGCCATCTCTCTGGAATCAGCTACCACCGTCAGTTAGACTTTCTACATCTCTGCAGGTTTTTTAGAGTCGACTGAAAACACATTTTTATTGTCTAGCGTTTCCAGACCTTGCTTGAAGGCTTCTTGTTTTTATGTGTTTTATGCATTATGTATATGCATGTATTATGCATTTTTATAGTTTTGTACTGTCGTTTACTGTTTTAATTTTTTTTATCATGTTTTTATGTTGTTCTTCAGCGCCTTGGCCTCCCGTGATGGGAGTGGAAGGCGCTTTATAAATAAAGTTTTGATTGACTGATTGTACTTTCGTGTAATACTTACATAGCCTCATTATATATATATATATATATATATATATATATATATATATATATATATATACTGCTCACAAAAATTAAAGGAACACTTTAAAGAAACACATTAGATACCTCAGATCTCGATATGAAGTTGGATATCTATACAAATAACGACAGGGTAATGTCTTAGGAACAAAAGGATGCCAAGTCTTTTAATGGAAATAAAGGTTTTCAGCCTACAGAGGGCTCAATTGTGTAGACACCCTAAAATCAGAGTGAAATGAAGATGTGGCAGGCTAGTCCATTATTTCAAAAACTTAATTTCTGCAACTCAAAATGCTTTTCAGTATCTTGTGTGGCCCCCACGAGCTTGTGTGCATGCTTGACAACGTCGGGGCATGCTCCTAATGAGACAACGGATGGTGTCTTGTGGCATTTCCTCCCAGATCTGTGTGAAGGCATCCCTGAGCTCTTGTACAGTCTGAGGAGCAACCTGGCGCCGCCTAATGGACCGAAACATAATGTCCCACAGATGTTCTATTGGGTTTAAGTCAGGGGATCGTGAAGGTCATTCAATTGTTCCAATTCCTTCATCCTCCAGGTACGACCTGCATACTCTTGCCACATGAGGCCGGGCATTGTCGTGCATTAGGAGAAAACCAGGACCTACTGCATCAGCGTAGGGTCTGACAAAGGGTTCAAGGATTTCATCTCGATACCTTATGGCAGTCAGAGCACCATTTCCTAGGCAGTAGAGGTCTGTGCGTCCCTCCATGGATATGCCTCCCCAGACCATCACTGACCCACCACCAAACCTGTCATGTTGAACGACGTTGCAGGCAGCATAACGTTCTCCTTGTCTTCTCCAGACTCTTTCACGTCTATAACAGGTGCTCAGGGTGAACCTGCTCTCGTCTGTAAAAAGTACAGGGCGCCAGTGGCGGACTTGCCAATTCTGGTGTTCTTGAGCAAATGCCAGTCGAGCTCTACGGTGCTGGGCAGTGAGCACAGGGCCCACTACAGGGCGTCGGGCCCTCAGGCCATCTTCATGAAGTCTGTTCCTGATTGTTTGGGTAGAGACATTCACACCAGTGGCCCTCTGGAGGTCATTCTGTAGGGCACAAGCAGTGCTCAGCCTGTTCTGCCTTGCACAAAGGAGCAGGTATCGGTCCTGCTGATGGGTTGTGGACCTTCTACGGCCCTGTCCAGCTCTCCGAGAATAACCGCCAGTCTCCTGAAATCTCCTCCATGTTCTGGAGATTGTGCTGGGAGACACATTAAACCTTCTTGCTGCAGCACGTGTGAATGTGCCATCCTGGAGAAATTGGACAACCTGTGCAACTTCTGTAGGGTTAAGGAATCGCCTCATACTGCCAGTAGAGATAATTACTCAAGCCAAAACTAGCACGAGTGGAAAACCAGCCAAAAAAGATCAAGAGGGAGAAACTTGAAATGACCTCCACATGTTAAACCAGTCCTGTTTTGAGGGTTTTGTAATTGTTGCCACTTTAGTGCACCTGTCGTTAAGTCCATGAACACCAATACAGCTGAAAGTGATTAACAATGCCCTCAGCTGCTTAATCAACCAGAAAATTATCAGACTGGTTTAATTGATTTCATGCCAGGCCCAATAAAAAAAGTGTTCCTTTAATTTTTGTGAGCAGTGTATATATATATATATATATAACACTGAGATGCTTACAGATTATGAATTTCCTGTATTTCACAAGTTTTTTTTCCTAGAACTTATTTCATTTTGTAAGTCTAGCATTGATGTGTGCTTGTAAGTCGTTCATTCATTTACAATTGGTGCTTTTAACATCATATCTAATACTACAGTACAACATCTACAGCCTCTGTTTTTTTACAATGCTCATGCCCCTTTGGGCTTCCAGCTGCAGAAGAGATTTAAAAAAGAAAAGCAGAAAAGAAAAAAAAATAGAAAACGATGCCATTAAAAGGTTTTTGTATCAAATAAAATGTGATGCTCAAGTTAAAAAGAAGGCAAGCAGTGTTAAGTCCTGTCAGACTCCATTTCTGTTCCCCAGTAGTTAGTTGATGGGTTGGAGCCACCCCAGCTCCTCTAATGACACCTGTGGGCTGGTCGATAACTCTAGCAATGTTGGTCCAGGAACATAAATGAGAAGAAAAAGAAGAAAATCACGAAACAGGTCCGCAAACAATAAAAAAAGAAAAGTAATTGAAAGTCTTCCTTTTTAGAATGAACAATACAAATCTCATATGAATAAATGATACATTTTTTTCAGGCTGCATTGAATTTAGGTTAATTAAACCACATTTAGGAGCTGGGGTCAGTTCACCAGTCCATCACATAAACTCATAAAACCAATTTGAAGTAAAAAATTAACTCTATGTGCACGTTTGTGTTAGTAAATAAGATTATTTGCAGTAAAACACAAATGCACAAATAGAGAACATCTCTGACCTCAAAGCCCCAGCTGGGTGTCCTTCCTGCTGCAGAGCTATCAGATATGAGTGAGGGATACACACTTCTCCTGCCAGGCTTTGGTGTTTCTTACTAAATTAAAGCTCTATTTTTACTCCAGTGCATCTGCTACTTTATGCAAGATAAAAAAAATGTAGACAACATGAAATATTTGGAACTGGAAGCATGATTTACTAACACGTGTCTGCATGAAACTCTGCAAACCCGCTGAGCTATTTCTATCCTCCTTGATGGATAAAAGACATGAGATGTTCTTCATACTCGGTCTCTGCAGAGCTGTATTCATTTCTATTAAAAACACTCTGCATGACGTTAAAGTAGTTGATGAGGAACTCATCAAGTATTTAAAGTAATGAAACAATAAGGAAAACTTTACATGCATGAATATTAAAAAAGATTGATGCTTTCATTAACGCTAAATAAAGTAAAATCAGCCTTCCACTTTCCTTTAAAATGATTTGTGTTCTCCAAAAGCTTCTATCCCAAATTCCAGCTCCTTCCTTGCAACGCTGTCGTGATCCTCCTCCACATTTTTAGGTTTAAATGGAAAACGCTGGAGCGACAAAACGCTGTCAATCAAAACCGTGTTTCAGGACCACTCGAGATTCTTGGCTGATCACGCAGTGTGAAAACATCTGAGGCTGAAGCCAAGGTCTCATGAAGAGAAAGCAACAGCCAGCCTGACTTGACTGTAAAGAAGGCACAACACTCTCACTCTCAACTTTAGTCCTTTTTTTTAGGAGGAAAGCGGCCTCAGTCTAACGGAGCTTTGCAGCAAAGCTCCATTTCCATTCCTGGTCCCTCCCTGAGAGTCAATGCTGAGCTTGTGAATACGGACAGCCCTATTTGTCAAGTCTTTCAGTTAAGAGCATTTAATGCCCCTGCGTTCCCAGCCAGGAATGTGCTTTCGGGATGTGTAAATACACGGTAAACACCCTTATTTACCCCTGTGTTCTCAAACATAATCACCAAGCTTGGCTCCACGCTCTGCGCCCTGCATGAAATTAGCTCACCATTGATTCCTCAGACATCTCCTCACAGTTCTCAGCATCACGGGGGCCCTAATTGGCTAAACTACAGTGTTTCAAACGACATGACAGTTTTGCTGTTAATGTTGTGAAAGTGAGAAGCCGAGAAGGCGTGCGTGTCAGAGCCTGCTTTGCTTTTAATCATATTTTACATCTTGTAACTTGACTAGCAGGAATGCTGACTTCTTGATGTGACATTTAGTGACATTTAGCTCAGGAATTTGAATGACTGAGTCTTAACACGAAAGGTCGTGCCATTCAAGAGAGTGTGCTCACTAGATTTTGCCTTATGTCAACATTTCTGCATCTGTGCTGCAGAATTTACAAAGTTTTTTTGGGCTTATTTGGGTCCCTTCTGCTATGGCTGATGAATATATTGCCCTTTGAGTCAGTTTATAGCTGTCTCGTTTTCAACATGCAACAAACTCCTTCAGTTCACAAATAGGTCTGGATAAAATGCAAAGCTGCAGTTATTTAACTGGATGGTTTTGCATAAATGTGCAGTTTTGTTGACATTTTCGTTGTGAAAATAGATAATTTTGCTACTTTAAAGTAAAAATAAGTATATTTTAAATTTATTTTTTTATTTACTTTTTTCCTCTCCCTGGGCTGCCACCTTATCGTGGTGGAGGGGTTTGAGTGTCCCAATGATCCTAGGAGCTAAGTTGTCTGAGGCTTTATGCCTCTGGTAGGGTCACCCATGGCAAACAGGTCCTAGGTGAGGGATCAGACAAAGTGCAGCCCAAAGACCCCTTATGACGAGTACAATAAATGGAATCAGTGTTCCCTCGCCCGGACGCGGGTCACCGGGGCCCCCCTCTGGAGCCAGGCCTGGAGTTGGGGCACGCTGGCGAGCGCCTGGTGGCCGGGCTTTCACCCATGGAGCCCGGCCGGGCATAGCCCGAAGAGGAGACGTGGGTCCCCCTTCCCATGGGCCCACCACCCGTGGGAGGGGCCAAAGGGGTCGGGTGCGATGTGCAAAGGGCAGTAGCCGAAGGCAGGGATCTTGGCGGTCTGATCCTCGACTACAGAAGCTAGCTCTTGGTACGTGGAATGTCACCTCTCTGGTGGGGAAAGAGCCGGAGTTGGTGTGTGAGGTTGAGAGTTTCCGACTAGATATAGTTGGACTCACCTCAACGCATGGCTCTGGCTCTGGAACCAGTTTCCTCGAGAGGGGTTGGACTCTCTACCACTCTGGAGTTGCTCCCACTGAGAGGCGCCGAGCAGGGGTGGGCATACTTCTTGCCCCCCATCTTGGTGCCTGTACGTTGAGGTTTACCCCGGTGAGCGAGAGGGTAGCCTCCCTCCGTCTTCGGGTGAGGGGACGGGTCCTGACTGTGGTTTGTGCTTATGCACCAAACTGCAGCTCAGACTACCCACCCTTTTTGGAGTCCCTGGAGGGGGTGCTGGAAAACGCTCCTTCGAGTGACTCCCTCGTTCTGCTGGGGGATTTCAATGCTCACGTGGGCAACGACAGTGAGACCTGGAGAGGTGTGGTTGGGAGGAACGGCCCCCCCTGATCTGAACCCGAGTGGTGTTCTGTTATTGGACTTCTGTGCTCGTCATGGATTGTCCATAACAAACACCATGTTCAGGCATAAAGGTGTCCATATGTGCTCTTGGCACCAGGACACCTTAGGCCGCAGGTCGATGATCGATTTTGTTGTCGTTTCATCTGATCTGCGGCCGCATGTCTTGGACACTCGGGTAAAGAGAGGGGCGGAGCTGTCAACTGACCACTACCTGGTGGTGAGTTGGCTTCGATGGTGGGGGAGGATGCCTGTCAGACCTGGCAGACCCAAACGTGTTGTGAGGGTCTGCTGGGAACGTCTGGCAGAGTCTCCCGTTAGAAGGAGCTTCAATTCCCACCTCCGACAGAACTTCGAACACGTCCCGGGGGAGGCGGGGGACATTGAGTCCGAATGGACCATGTTCCGTGACTCCATTGTCGAGGCGGCTGACCGTAGCTGTGGCCGCAGGGTGGCCGGTGCCTGTCGTGGCGGCAATCCCCGAACCCGCTGGTGGACACCGGCGGTTAGGGATGCTGTCAAGCTGAAGAAAGAGTCCTATCAGGTCTTTTTGGCCTGTGGGACTCCGGAGGCAGCTGATAGGTACCGGCAGTCCAAGCGGAATGCGGCTCGGGTGGTCGCAGAGGCAAAAACCCGGGCATGGGAGGAGTTCGGTGAGACCATGGAACAAGACTTCCGTACGGCTTCGAGGAGATTCTGGTCCACCATCCGGCGTCTCAGGAGGGGAAAGCAGTGCACTACCAACACTGTTTACAGTGGGGAGGGTGTGCTGCTGACCTCGACTCGGGACGTTGTGAATCGGTGGGCCGAGTACTTCGAAGACCTCCTCAATCCCACCGGCACGTCTTCCAGGATGGAAGCAGAGTCTGAGGATTTTGGGTTGGGCTCTCCAATCTCTGGAGTTGAGGTCACTGAGGTGGTCAAAAAACTCCTCGGTGGCAAGGCTCCGGGGGTGGATGAGATCCGCCCGGATTTCCTTAAGGCTCTGGATGCTGTGGGGCTGTGTTGGTTGACGCGGCTCTGCAATATCGCGTGGACATCGGGGGCAGTTCCACTGGATTGGCAGACCGGGGTGGTGGTCCCCCTATTTAAAAAGGGGGACCGCAGGGTGTGTTCCAACTACAGGGGGATCACACTCCTGAGCCTCCCTGGTAAGGTCTATTCAGGGGTTCTGGAGAGGAGGGTCCGTCGGATAGTCGAACCTCGGATTCAGGAGGAGCAATGTGGTTTTCGTCCTGGCCGTGGAACACTGGACCAGCTCTATACCCTTGGGGGGGTCCTGGAGGGTGCGTGGGAGTTCGCCCAACCAATCTACATGTGTTTTGTGGATTTGGAGAAGGCGTTCGACCGCGTCCCTCGGGGGGCCCTGTGGGGGGCCCTGTGGGGGGTACTCTGGGAGTATGGGGTACCAGGCCCCTTGATACGGGCTGTTAGGTCCCTGTACGACCAGTGTCAGAGCTTGGTCCGCATTGCCGGCAGTAAGTCGGGCTCGTTTCCGGTGAGAGTTCCGCCAAGGCTGCCCTTTGTCACCGATTCTGTTCATAACTTTTATGGACAGAATTTCTAGGTGCAGCCAAGGTGGTGAGGGGATCTGTTTTGGTGGCCTAAGGATCAGGTCTCTGCTTTTTGCAGATGATGTGGTCCTGTTGGCTTCGTCAGAACGTGATCTCCGGCTTTCGCTGGAGCAGTTCGCAGCCGGGTGTGAAGCAGCTGGGATGAGAATCAGCTTCTCTAAATCCGAGACCATGGTCTTGAGTCGGAAAAGGGTAGAATGCCTTCTCCAGGTCAGGGACGAGGTCCTGCCCCAAGTGGAGGAGTTTAAGTATCTCGGGGTCTTGTTCACGAGTGAGGGAAGGGTGGAGCGTGAGATCGACAGGCGGATTGGTGCTGCATCTGTAGTGATGGGGGCGTTGTACCGGTCTGTCGTGGTGAAGAGAGAGCTGAGTCGAAAGGCGAAGCTCTCAATTTACCGGTCGATCTACGTTCCTACCCTCACCTATGGTCACGAGCTTTGGGTAGTGACTGAAAGAACGAGATCGCGGATACAAGCGGCCAAAATGAGTTTTCTTCGCAGGGTGGCTGGGCTCTCCCTTAGAGATAGGGTGAGGAGCTCGGTCATCCGGGAGGGGCTCGGAGTAGACCCGCTGCTCCTCCACATCGAGATGAGCCAGTTGAGGTGGCTCGGGCATCTGATTAGGATGCCTCCTGGACGCCTCCCTGGTGAGGTTTTCCGGGCACGTCCAACCGGGAGGAGACCCAAAGGAAGACCCAGGACATGCTGGAGAGATTATGTCTCTCGGCTGGCCTGGGAACGCCTTGGGATTCCCCCGGAGGAGCTGGCCCAAGTGGCTGGGGAGAGGGAGGTCTGGGCTTCCCTCCTTAAGCTGCTGCCCCCGCGACCCGACTCCGGATAAGCGGGAGAAAATGGATGGATGGATAAATTTTTTTTACAATTATGCTTTGTAAAGCAAACCAGTTCATCATCACACATTCAAATAAAAATTTATTTTAAATGGATGTTTTGGCTGTTTGAAAGTGTGTTTTGCGCAATTACTGGGACAGCTCAGCATGTAGAGCGGGTTGTCCAGTATTTGGAAGGTTGCAGGTTTGCTCCCACCAGAGAATGCTGCTGTTGTGTTTTTGGGCAAGACACTTAACCCACCTTGCCTGCTGGTGGTGGTTGGAGGGACCGGTGGCGCCTGTGTATGGAAGTCCTCACCTCTGTCAGTGCGCCCCAGGGCAGCTGTGGCTACACTGTAGCTCATCATCAACAGTGTGTGAATGTGTGGATGACTGATTGTGTTGTGAAGTGCCTTGGGGGGTTGTAGAACCCTAAGAAGGTGCTATACAACTACAGGAAATAAAACATCATGCCCATTGTAGACAGCTCTCAGAACAGCTTCTGTTTAGAGAAGTTCAGTTGAAGTCCTTCAAGACTGATGAGCTAAGACCAAACTGTTGCTGCCATCTTTAAAGAAGCAATAAGTAAGAATTTAACAGTGAAAGCATCGCAAAACAGTCTAATGTCTCAATCATGTTGGAGGGAAGGTTACATTGAAACAGATTTGCTTCTCAGCCGGCTGGGGGGTTGTCAGTTTTTCTCCTTTCAAAACAGCCAAAGAGGGATGTGGCTACTGTTTACAATCAGTGAGCTTGAAGGATTGTCAAGTCTGCTCCAGCTACTGCTGCAGTGCCTGCATTTGTACTTCAACACTGCCTGGCAAAAAACACAAGAGTTGCAGACAGTATGTTAACCAGTGGAATGAGTGACCCAGAGGTTAGAGGCTAACGTTGAGCTAACAATGCTAACGGGGAATTAGAAACAGTTTTTGAAACTCTTGCCTTGTCATCTAGAATCTTCTGCCACTGATTCGTAGCTGGCAACAGCCAAACTCAGGGAACGGGAGTGGGACAGTCACTTGTTTGTTTTGAAACATGGACTGCAGTACCCAAATTTAGCCACAGGATGTCATTCTTACTTCATGCACCTTTAAACAGCTCCAGAATCATGTATGTAGCATCAGCAAAAATATGAACACGTCGTCTAACCTTAGATGTTTCTGTGTAGGTCATGCAGATTGCAGCTTTGTCCTGGACTTAACTTTCACTTTGAGGAGCAACACACAGCACTGGTTTCTCTCCTTTATGCTGCATCATAATTACAGCAACATTTTCCCTCCTAAATGACACCAAGTTTTGTAACAGTTTTATGTTCAAATTTCCCCAATGGGCAGAGCTAAAGACAGCCTGGTTTACCCCAGTTATGCTCAGTTTGACTGACATCACAGCATCTGTGATGAGACCTTTCATTAGAAATGATCCAAGCACTGGTTTTCAAAAGCTTTTAAACACTAATCGAAAAATGGGACATCATTTCAAAAAGGTGAACGTACTGCAGGGACACCTGGTGAACTCAGTAATTACTTACATTTCAGTAGTGAACTATCTTCTGACCCTGCCTCTCCAATAACAGACTTTCTCTGCCTCTGATTGGCTCAGGTCCTGAGTGTTCTGTCCAGTCACCAGCACATATCTGGCCAACAAGTGGACAGGATGATGCCTCATTCAAGGTACCTTGGGAATACCATCAACATGGCCTGTTAATTTTGTAAAATGAGCTTCACGTTCTCTCCAGATGTGCTGCTGGTATTTATGCTTGCAAATAACCACAAAATCCATGTAAATAAACAGTGTGATGCAAATTTGGAGATGTAAGGTTTATTGAATTAAACGTGAATTATGTAAGAGTGAAGTAAGAGTGACATCCTGTGGCCAAATTTGGGTACTGCAGTCTATTTTTCTAAACAAATACGGTGGAGAGGGAGCACTTACTACACAGTTCTTTAAACAACTCTGGAGCTTTTCGCCTGCTTGTCGAATTACAAACGCCGGAGCTGCAACATAAGCTCACTGACTGTAAACAAGGATTATGTCCCTCTTTGACCATTTTATAAAGACAAAAAACTGACAACCCCCCAGAGAATGAAATCTGTTTCAATGTAACATTCCTTCCAACATGACTGAGACATTAGACTTTTTGTGATTACTTGATTGTAAAATTCTTACATATTGCATTTTAAAGTTGCATTACCCACAATCAAAGTTCAGAAATCACAATCCCCTGTGGTCTTAACTCATCAGGCTGTATAGCATAACTCTTTTTCTTTACACAGAAGGAGTTCAGGAAGACATCTTCACTCAGAAACTAATTATTTTACACAAAAACACATTTGGAAATGGCTGGAATATTTATTTAAGGACAGAATTTTGGCTAAACTTACACAGAACATTATAAAATACTTTGTAAAAATGCACAAATGAATTAAAGAAGGCATATACTCTTTCTGGTGCGGTCTATTGTATGATTGCCTTGTGAGTGGTTTTCTGATGGAACAAAAGCTTTTGTGCTCCTGTTTAAGGAAGTAGAAGTTAGTTGGAGTAATGGGGGTTGGAAAACGGCAGAATTTTGAGACTTCAAATGACCTGGAAATGGCCTGAATTTTTATACAGCACCTTTTAGGGTTCTACAACCCCCCAAGTTGCTTTACAAAACAAATGTCATTCACCCACACCAACACACATTCACACGCTGGTGTTGGTGAGCTACATTGTAGCCTCAGCTGCCCTGGGGCACAGTGATGGAAGTGAGGACAGGCGCCACCACTCTCTTCGACCACCACCAGCTTTAAAGGCGGACTAAAGGTGCTTACACATCTGGGTCAGTACGGACTGATTCGGAACCGGAATTTGGTTTCACATCGGGGTCATATGTGCGTTTTCCATTCTGAGGTGACTCTTTTTTTCAGACCTTTCAGATCATTGTGTATGTGTGTGTGCATGCAGCGGTTATGAGGACACGCACAGCAGTGAGAGAGAACAGGGAGCAAAGTAATAAAATAATGTGGTTCAGAGTCTCCACAAGCAACACAGCTCACGACCACCTTTGTTTATCTTATTAAGGAGGACACCATGGACTTTTCCACGCGTCTTTTCCACTGCCCACGTGCTCGGGGATTTCCGCATTCCTGAGAAGTCCATGTGAACAAAAACTGCCCGTACGAGCCCGAACTGACTCGGCCAAGCCCCGACCGTACTGGTCCAGATGTGTAAGCAGCTTAGGTGTGCTGCCCAAGGACACAACAACTGCAAAAGACTGAGCTGAACTCGATCCTGCAACCCTCCGGTTACGGAGCGGGCACTTGACTCCTCTGCCACTGTTGCATCATTAATATTCATGATGTACAAACATCTTGCCTCTGATTGGCTAGCGGCAACACAACTCTTCCCCTACATCCATTCGATCTTCTTTCTTGTGTAAAAAAGGTAATTTGATGTTTTATCTCCAAAAATAACACAAGCCTGAAGAAGTTCTACCATGTTGTGGAGTTGCTAATGCTAACGGTTAGCAAGCCAAGTTAGGATAGTCCATGAATGTTAATTTATAGTGTGTCGTAGATCTGTGTGTTTTTTCTAACCTGAGCGTTTCCCTGTCTATTTCCTATCACTGATGCAGAAAATAGGGGTAGAAGACTATTTTTACGTTCAGTCTGCATGTGAAACCCAGAGTGATTTTATTTCAAAATGACACGTTTCTCAGTCATCCTCACCTTTAAGACATTGTGAAAAGTTTATGGTTGTCTTTATTTTGTCCTGCCCCTCCTCCACAGGCAGCACTACTGCTGTTTGAAGTTTGTCTCAGTAAGGCCTGTAATTGGACAGGGACTGTGGGGGGACACTTGTGACGTGTTCGCCATGATAAAATGATCTCAGTTCAGCCATGCTGTCGTCGTCTGAAAATCAATGTGTGCAGCTGGACCCGCTGAGGCCTCCGTGAGTCTATATTAGCAGAACTAATTAATGTTCATTCTTAAAGTTTATTCACTGTTTTTCTTTCTTTCTCTTGTTGCTTTATTGAGGAAGTCCCTGTTACTTTAACAGCCAGCATGCAGTTTAAAAATTACCCCAATATTGGATGTTTTATTAAAAATATCCACGTTTTATTAATCAAAAAACATAACAAATAGGTTGTCCTTAATGGTGTGTAATCATTGTTTTGAGCTTTGACACATGAAAACCAACTCAGGATTGGCCTTTGGTCAAACATCAGCTCCAGACTGGCAGCACCACTGTTGGTTACTGCCTAACAAGAGCCTGTACACAAACCTGTTAGGTATTCACAAACACACTCACCCACTCTTATTGGGAATCCAGGGGTAAAGCCTTCAAGCTGGGCTGCACGGCTCTGAGCTGACAAGAGGAGACAGGTTGTTGCAGGGTAACTGAGGAGGCGTCAGCCTGTGGGGAATTGAACCACCGGAGGAGGGGGGTAAACAGCAGCTGTCTCCCCCTACAGGGAGGCTGATAACTTGTAGCGTGACAGGATGCAAGACGAAGAGCAGGATGCTGGTTAGTAGTGACTCAACAGGTTTGGCCCAGTTCTAATGATTTATTCTACTTTTTAGTTTTAACTTTATTTCACAGAGATCTCAGATATGTGGAGTTCAGTATCTTACCCAAGGATACCAGTGTACAGTAGAGATTAACAACCATTCCATACACAGCCAGTTCAGCTAATGAAGACAACTAAAAAGTTTTAGACTAATGAATAACGTTTTAGACTAATTAATGCATTGATCAACAAGCTTTGAGACTGCTGGTTATGCTGCAGAACCACACGTCTTTGAGCTACATACCTAAACCCAGAAACTCACTGAACTATTATAAAAGTGAATGTGGTGTGAAGTGTGATGTAATCATAGAGAGGAGAAGATTTCAAAATTTGAACGGCTCATGCGTCCCCTGACCGAAAAAAAAAAATGGAAGTGAACGGGGCTATAAAAGCTATTTTCTGATCCGCTTTGCCTTACGCCCTGGATCACACAGATGTTGTACTTCAATTTAAATTAAAAAAGAGTGTTTCCACTATGTCTGTCATAATTTGTGAATCACTCATTTTAACCAAATCTGCAGTGTTCCAACACACAAAACATCAATTAATTTTCATACATACAAATTCAGTGGGATTCCACACTAAATTTTCCAATTTTCTCACAATGTTGTGTCTTCTACTGGTTGCGTACAGTCACAGGCCAGTGAGATACTGGCTAATTCATTAACATAGATTATCTCATGTTCATCTAGCTGAGAAATAAGAGCAAGTTTTTCTCAGAAAACAAACAAAATATTTATTTATTGTCCATTTAAAATGTCTTTTACCCAAATCTTTAGAAGTGATTTTGTTTGTCAAAAAAATCAAACATACAAGGTTAAATGGTGCATCTAAATTGACTTGGGGGTTACACTGTAAAAAAAGATTTTTAAGAAAGAAAAAATACTTTACTTTTAGACTTTTTATCTAATTTTTAGTCTAAAAAGAAAAAAAATCTCCAGTAGAAAAATAGCATTACTTAAAATAAAGTAAATATTCTTAATATGATCCAAATTTTCTTGTTTTGAGCAAAAAAACCTACCAATGGGGTAAGCAAAGGTTGCTTGGCTAGAAATCTTAAAACTAGCAAAAGAATCTAATTCTAGGTCTATTAGCTAGTTTTAAGAATTCTAGCCAAGCAACTTTTGCTTATCCCATTGTCAGATCTTTTTTTTAACTCGAAACAAGAAAATTTGGATCATATTTAAGAGTATTTACCTTATCTTAAGTAATGCAATTTTTTTTCCAGAGAAATTTTTTCTTTTTAGACTAAAATAAGATAAAATGTCTACAAATTAGGCTTTTTAAAAAACTTTCTTAGAAATCAGTTTTTGCAGTGTGTGTGTGTGTGTGTGTGTGCATGCGTGCGTGTGTGTGTGTGTGTGTGTGTGTGTGTGTGTGTGTGTGTGTGATGGACAGGTGATCTATATGTTATCTCCCAAAACAACAGCTGGAATAGGAGAGAGAAGGGCTGAAAACACAGAAGAGGATGTTTTTTCCCTCAACATCATTTATGTTTTGGACTCAGCATTAATATGCATGAAAATATGGCAGCACATTAACATCACATTTATTTTATTTTGCAGCTTTCTGCTTTCAAAAACATTTACGCCTTCATCAACAGACTGTATCCTTTTAGATGGTAAAAGAATCTTTCAGCAAGAAACACTTTGAATTAAACAGAATTTTAGTTGCTCTTTTAAACTGTTTTTTCTTGAAGGAAAATAAACAAGAAGCAGATTTTTAAATAAGCAGCATTAAAATGCAGCATGTTTATCCACCTCGGTTAATAAAATCAAAAGCTGCTACTTCTTTTATGGAATAAATTCAGCAGACAAATGAAAGACGTACAGATTCACACCTCCCTGAGTGACACACACATCGAAGCCTGGTGTGAAAGTTGACGGAAAATATTCAAAAGCAAACAGCTACTGATGAATATTTAAATTTGTTGTTAGGAAGCTGCAATTATCATCAATTTGAGTCTTGCTATAAAGCATGTTTAAGATATTGTGTTTAGAGCCGCCATGTTGGTTCTCAGCTGTGCCAAACACATGATCAGAAATTAGGAGGGAACAATCAGCCCTATAATAAAGGAGCATAATGGTTAGACAAGCAGTGGCTTTAATTAAAAGTGAAGGAAGTAATTGTAAGTCAACATGATATGAGTATGATTGTGTGTAATGATTGAGCAGAGAGCATCAGAGTTCCTCTCAGAAGTCTCCGTTGAAGGTCAGCAGGGAGATGGTTAATCTCAGATGGGAAGAGTCCACAGTGGTTTCTGCTTAATTAATGATGTACCATCTGTCTGCCTCCAGAGGAGAAGGAGACCCCCAGCTGCTCAGGCTTTGATCTCACCTGTCGGACGCTCTGTGGATGTGTGTCTTTGAGTGTTTAAACCTGAGCATCTGCACCAGAGATTCGTCAGTCCTCACCTTCTTATTGCAGAGCTGTTCCAGAGGTAAGACTCTTGAAAGTGATGACATCACTGCCAGGTAATGAAGTGAGACAGACAGCTCAGATCTTTTAAAGGTTATAAAGATTTTAGCAGTTTTAGGTTGCTTTAGAACTGCATCATTTAAGAGAAACAGATTTGTTTTCAACAGACAGACACGCTAACGGCTATCCAGAGTATCTAAGACCAAAGAGGATTCTTGTTGCATTAAAATACCTCAGATCTAATAACAAATGCCTGCCGTTCATATGAGCATTATTTTCCTGAAATTAACAGTGAGGCAAGCTATTTGTAGCAGCCCTGGAGTACTTCTGGTAAATAACATAGGCTGTGTCCAAATCCAAGGGGATGCATCCTTCCCAGTACACATCGTAAAGCCGATTACGTCACAACAAAGCGACAGGGCTGTCCAAATTCGAAGGAAACTCAAAATGTGTCCTCGTTTTACCTGAATTTCATAGATGGGTGTGATGCATCCTTGTAGGCAAAGGTTATCCCAGGATTCATTGTGAGTCAAATGTGAGATTGGTGTTCACTGCCATGGTTCCTACTCTCCAGCCTCCCACCTCACACCAAACCAACCCCTAAGACTCCACTACCCAGCATGCCACACACCGGATCTCCCCGTTCACATGAACACCTCAGCCTATAAACGGAAGTGTTTCACTTCCGCTAGCTACTCAGTCATCGTTCCGCCAGAACCTTTTCCAGAGTTTCCAGACCTACCAGTCTACTACCAGACCTGTCAACTTCCAGTAAGTCTACTTTCTTTACCTTGGAACTGCAAGACGCTCTTGTTCCCTTTCGAGTCACGTACCACGGTTCCTATATTAACCGCATGCCTGTCCAACCCAATGCTAGCCACTCCGTGCTTGGGTCATACAACACGCTACAGCTGAACTCCCGCTCAAGTCTGTTCAGTCCCGGCCAGATCTTACACTCTTGTTATGATGGTGGACAAAGCAGAAAAAGATTACACTTTTAAATGTTAGTACATTGAACACCAAGTTCACTCGTTTTTTCAACACATTGTGGTCTCTAGTGTAAATGAATGCCCTGTGAGTCGATCTCTGTGGGGAAAAAAGTTCTGGCACTCCTGTTTCAGGAAGTAAAATTTAGCCAGAGGAGTGGGGAGCAGAAGATGGCAGGATTTAGACTCTTTATTTCCTGATATTTGGAAATATTTCCTCTGATTGGCTAACAGCAGCGAGACTCTACCACTGACTCTTTGCTCTGCAACGTTTTATTTCCACAAATAACACAAGCCTGAAGACGTTCTGCCATGTGGTGGAGTTGCTAAACCTAACGGTTAGCTTCTACTAGCCGAGACGTTCTCTGATCTCTCCTGAAAGCTAAACAAACAGCAGCCTTCCCCGTTGTGAGATAAGATGGGTGAGTCCATGAATGCTAATTTTAGAGTGACGTAGATCTGACTGGCTTTTCTAATCTGAGCGTTTCCTCGTTTATTCGCTAACGCTATCAGTTATTGATAGTTATTACTACTGTTATCAGTTATTGATAGATATTATTATTGTTATCATTATTATTGTTATCAGTTATTGATAGATATTGTTATTAATTATATTGTTTTGTTGTCCCCTTTTCATTTTTACCTTTAGCCTGCATGTTAAACTCAGAATGATCAAAAAAGGTTTCTCAGTGAACTTGCTCTTTAATATCTGGTATTGTGCATTTTCGTTTGCAAATTTGTTTCAAAATTTGTTTCAGCAATCACAGTGACCTCTTATAGATCATTACAATATTTTGACATATTTTCAGATGTTTTCTGATGTTTTTCAGTGTTTTATAATAATTCCTAATGATTATATTACAATCCCTAAAAATCTTCTGATCAATTCTCTCGGTTCATTATATTTTTCTGAGCAGAGCAGCTGTTTAGACCTCATGGTAGAAAATGTTTTGCATTTTGCAGAAAATTACATTGATGGTTCTTTTTTCAAATCATTCTAACAGATTGTTGTAGAAATAAAACTGTAAATGTCAGAGGTCACTACAAAACCCACTGTTAACAGATACAAATCTGAAGCACGTGAGGACATTATCCTACCTGGTGAGACACTCCCATGTCTGCCAGTCAGTGGGTGTAAGTTTTCACGAACATTGCATCCCTGTATCCACTGAGCTCAGAATGTGTGTCTAGAAAGACTTTGTGCTGTTTTTGTTCATTGTGTGCAACAGTGTAACTTTTTAGGTTTCTCTGTCATGTCAGCTCTTCTCATCTCCTTTAGGCATATCTGACACACAAAGGCCCATTATGTCATAGAAACAGGGAAGGTTTTGCACATTGTCTATTTTATACAATTTGTACTGAGTCACCATTTCCCCTCATTGCTATCTGGTCCATGTTGGGAAGTAAATTCTGCATAAATGCTTCATAAACCTTGCACAATCACAAAAAATCATTTCAGGTGGTATTTTTACAGAAATTTAAAAGGGAGACCTTTTCAGCCAAAGCTCTGATATTTGATAGTGACTCCTGAATTTAGTTTATTTAAGAAAAACAGTCATTGGGTGGTTGATTTTAGAGCTTTCTGTTTACTGAACCTCTGATTTTAACTGACCAAATCACCAAAGGTGAACAGCCTAGGCTGCAAGAACACAAGACTAAACACAAAGTTTCTGCTCATTTGAATTTTCTAGAACCAACAAAAAAAAAAAAGCAACTAGATAAATTGCATTTCTTGCAGAAATGCGTTTGAATGCTTTATTGCTGAATACGATAGCTGAAACTGCTGAATTGAAGCTAAAACTAAGCTTAATTGTCAAAATGTGCTGAATGTATTTGAAGTTTTAGGAGCAAAAATTGCTAAAAAGTTTTAAAAAGCCCGAAAAGTAAGTAGAGAATAGAGAAAAAAATCCTAAACAGCAGAAAACTGAAATCTCTTAACATAGTTTAAAAGACTGAGTAGCTAAAATGTTTAAACAGCTCATATTTGAGTATAAGTAGTTAAATTTTCACAATTAGTTGAATTGTGAAGTTAGCAGGATATGCTGAATTTTGAAACTGATAGCTGAGTAGCTGAACTGAAATAAGCAGTTTTCTGCTGCGAAAATTTAACGTAATTGTAAAAATGAGCTGAAAAGATTGAAAGATTTAGGAGCAAAAAATCACTAACAAGTGTATTAAAGCCAAATAAGTAAGTGGAGAAAAGAGAAAATAAATCTAAACAGCAGAAAACTGAAATCTCAGTACACAGTTTAAAAAACTGGACAGCTGAAATGTTTAAACAGCTGGTATTTGAGTAGGAATAGTTTAATAGTTAAATTTTCACAATTAGCTGAACTGTGAACTTAGCAGCTGAAAATGATGAACATGCATTAGAACTGAAGTGAAGTTGAAAATGAGTTCAATTGTCAAAGTTAGCAGAATGAGATAAAAAAAACGGTTAGAAAGAGCAGAAATTGAACTTTAAGGTTTCAAAACTTTCTCAGCCAATCAAAGACCAGGGACTGTGGACGGCTGGTTTCCTGAGTCCAAGCTGATCGATTTGGTGTATAACATGTCTGGGTGCGTATTTCTGTTAACTTGGAAGAAGCTTGAACTCTCTCGGCCAATCAGAGAGCAGGGCTGGGGGATGGCTGGTTTCCTGAGACCAAGCCGATCAGTTTGATGTATAATATGTGTGGGTGCGTATTTCTGTTAACCAAGAAGAAGCTTGAACTCTCTCAGCCAATCAGAGAGCAGGGAAGTGGGGTGGGGGGGCATTGGGTTCCTTAGACCAAGCTGAACGATTTAATGTATAATATGTGTGGGTGTGTATGTCTGTATAGCCAGACAAAATTTGAAAACTCTCAGCCAATCAGGGAGAGGGAGGGGGTGAGGGGGGTGGAAAGCGATAGAGAAAGAGACAGAGAGAGAGAGAGAGAGAAACAGAAAGAGAGAAAGAGGGAGACAGAAAGAGAGAGAGAGAGAGAGAGAGAGAGAGTATTTATTCTGGTGTTGGTTCTGACCCTGGTTCTGGTATCAAACCAGATGCTGGTTCTGATCCTGGTTCTGGTCTTAAACCAGATGCTGGTTTTGATACTGGTTTGCTGAAACAAGCAGACAGGCTCCAGTAGGATTGTACTTAAAATAGCTTTTCCGTATATCCGCTCTCAGACAGTAAAATAGCGGGAAAGTCTGAACCAATCAGAATGCTCCATTATCACACCACTGCTCTGCTGCTGTTAGACGCAGCAGGCAGGCCCCTTAATGAGGAAGGCTTTGGATCTGTGCTTCAGATGTCCGATCTGAGGCCTCCAACGTCTCATCACCATTCGAAAATTATAGCACCGATTTGAAAAATTCCAAAAGCTTCAGCATCAGAAGGCTTTGGTGGTGCTATATTGAATTTTTTGTGTGCCTACCTAGAATATTTGTAGGAGAAATGATTAGATCATTTATACTGTCTGGAGCACAAAATGCCTGTTTTTTATGGGAGGAAAATGTGGCTGAATCCTCTTTCAGATGCTTGTAACTCAAGAACCGTGACAGCTACAGCTAAAACAAAGACATCCTATCGAAGCTGACAAAAAAAACTTCTGTTTTTAAAAACAATCACGCATGAACTCTAAAAGATGTGGTTGTAGCAGATTTTTCTTTAGAGAAAGTCATCGGAGACTGCAGCTGATCAGTGGGAGAAAATCTGGCTCACTCCTCCTAATGAGGCTCGTAGCGCCCAAACCGTGACAGATACAGCTAAACCAAAGACATCCCATCGAACCTGACAAACAAATCTACTGTTTTTGGAAAAATAATGAATAAACTCTAAAAGATGTGGTTGTGGCAGATTTTTGTTTAGAGAAAGTCACGGGAGACTGCAGAAAACTTTGATCTGCAGCTTCAAAGGCCTCCAACCTCTCATCACCATTCGAAAAGTATTGCACCGATTAGAAAAATTCCAAAAGCGTCAGCAGCAGAAGGCGTCGATGGTGCTCTGTGTGAATTTTTGTGTGGCTACGTCAAATTCTGTAGGAGATATGAGGAGACAATTTCAGCTGTCTGACTTAGAACAGAGCAGAAAATGCCTGTTTTTTACGGGAGGAAAATGTGGCTGAATCCTCCTTCTGACGCTTGTAACTCCAGAACCGTGACAGATACAGCTAAAACGAAGACATCCCATCGAAGCGGACGAGTAAAACTACTGTTTTTGAGTAATTGATGAGTGTACTGAAACAAATGTGGTCGTAGCAGATTTTTGTTTAGAGAAAATCATCTGAATCTGCCGTTCTCCAGATCTGAAGCTCCAAACATCAAATTGCAGGCCTCGAACCTCGCATCACCATTCGAAAACTATTGCACCGGTTCGAAAAATTCCACAACCGTCAGCGGCCCAAGGCTTTGATGGTGCTCTGTGTGGATTTTTGTGTGCCTATCTTTAATATTGTAGGAGATATGACGAGTACAGTTTAGCTCTCGGAGAGCGATCGAAGCACCTGAGCTGAGAAAAAATTGAATGGCTGCCAATGGGAGAAAATCTGGCTGACTCCTCCTTCTGAGCCTCGTAGCGCAAAAACCGTGGCAGCTACAGCAAAATCGAGACCATCCCATCGAAGCAGACAAAAAAACCTACTGTTTTTGAGAAAATTACGCGTCTACCCCAAAAGATGTGGTCGTAGCAGAATTTCCCCTTCTGGATTTCGATCTGAAGCTGTCAGTCACAGTGGGAACTGCATGACCATATATGGGACAGCACAGCTCAGCTGCTGGAAGGAGAAATATTTTAAAACCTTTCCAAACTAGTTAACGCTACGACCACAATTTTTGGAGTACGTCCATAAATTATAGCTCAAAACGGAGGAAAATCCGTCAGCTTTCATCCAGCGCAAGTTTCATTTCCCTCGGTTCTACGGTTCTCTCAGGACACGGTCTGAAGTCGAGCAAAGTCTGTTTTTGGCCCTATTCTTTTGAATGGGGGGAGGAGGAGACGTTCCTGAACTTTCCAAAATCGTACCTCAAGTTTAACCTGTGATTATAGAAAAACCGTAAAAGATATCAAGAAGCTGAAGGAAACTAAAATAGATGAAGTTGTTCTGAGTGTGTTAAAAGTTTAATGAAGTTTCTAGGTTGAAGATAACCCTTCCAAGTAAGAGGTTAAAAACATGAAGGATTTTGTGAAAAAAATGAGGATTTGAAGCATTTCCCATTCATTTCAATGGGCTGAAAAATCGCAGAAAAAGCTGAATATCTCGGAAACGGTTGAAGATATCAATACCAAAAGTCATTCCCGGAATGACCTGAACGAGCTGAACGGTTTGATACCAAACTTGTTGAAATAGCTGAAAAATTGTTGAAGGAGAAGCGGTCCAAAAAACGTACAGAATCTGAAAAATGGAGGAGGAGAAACTCAATACTTTGAATGCTTTCCAAGCATTCAAACTAATTAAAAAGAACAAGAATTTGTATTCTCTAGGTTTCATATGACTATTTCCCCATGTCTTCTGCAACACTTTTATCGTTGCCGTATACTGCTTCACTCCTCCATCTCAGCATCATTAGTTTGATCACAGATCTCCCTCCTCTCTGCAGCTGAGGCCTGACGACTGTCTGCAGTCACTGTGGGAGCTGACGCGTCCTTTTAGAAGCTCAAGGTGAAGCGTCAGTTTCTTCTGTGAAAGGAGAATACACCACAGATTAGGGAGCTTGAATCTAGACGCTACTTTCAACAGATGCAGCAAAAAGCATGCCAAGCTCCCACGATCCCTCCTCCCCCGAGAAAGGAGAAGAGACTCACATAACAGCTAAAGAAATAAAGAAACAAGGTTGTCATTGAGTGCTGTGGAAGTCTCAGTGTCCCCGTTTTAAAACTAGTTTACCCAAAAATGCATTGTGATGTGGAGATCTGCAGTTTTTAAATGATTTATTTTTTCCTGATGGCACAGATGCAATTTTGATTGAGCCACAAAGTTTTAATTTTAAGACATAAACAATCCTGTTTTCCAATAACAAATGAAATTGTTTTATGCTGATGTGTTTTCTCTTATCAAGCTAGTTTACAAGCATCAACCCTGTTAAAGTGCCCCACAGTTAAGTACTTAGTTAAGGTGTGCAGAAACAACATCATAGGTCTACTAGCTCAAACAACAGCTAAATGTAAACTGAAAAAGGAACCAAATGCTAGCCTGGCAAGCTATTCTATGTAAATGTATAGTCTGGTCATAAACCACAGACAGAGCTTGGTCGTGGTTATCTTTCAAACTGTCTCCACACGTAATTGGACAGTGCTAGGACCAATCAGAGAAATTAACGATGTGACATATTCATCACTATAGAAATCAGTCAATGGGGGAGTCCTCCATACACCATAAAAAAAGTAAAGTTAAATAAATGAAATAATTCAACTTTAATTCAACTTTCTTGTTGATGTTTTTGTTAGTTTTAATTAAGTTTTTGAAAAGTATCTAAAGAAAACCGTCTGATCTCCAGATGTTTGGATTCTTATGGAAACCGGTAACTTTCTATTTTCCACAAAAGTGAATTCTGAATGGGAATCAGAGACATTTTGCTCCTGAGCAGTGCTTTTTGTTTTTGTTTTGATGGATGTGACAACAGCTTTGAGTTTATAATATGGTAGGAAATGAAGCCGGAGCCACATTCATCATGGTGCTGCGATGCCACTGATGACACAGTATTAGAAGTTTCTCTGTTTCTATGGAGTGCTGCTATTCAAATTGACAGACTGTAACTTCACTGGGTGATGGATTGTTAGCCGGTTTCATGTGAATGACTGATGTTTATAACTCTGCAGCACCCTGCAGGATTGAATCCTAATGCACAAACAACAGAGAGCAGATCAAACTTCAGCTGGTAGGAACCCTTTGTGTTTTATATTGTTTATTGAGATGGGTCAGGAAACGAATAAATCCAAGATAACAAAAATCCATTTACAGATTGTTTTATGTGGGCTGTGTTCCAAACTAAATCATGAACAAGCACATCTTCACCTCAACATGATGCCTCTCTGGCTGATTTTAGCTAAAGTTTCTGTTTCTTTGATTGTTTTCTGGCCAGGTGCACTTTGTTAAAATGTTTGGCCGTAGTTTCACTACGACATTAAACTGTTTCTCTCGATCACCTGAGAGCAAAGAAAGAAGACAGTTTTACCCAAGTAGCTGTTGTTTTGGCTCACCTGCAGAATTTGAAACGTCAACTTGACCAAAACTCAGCAAAACGCATAAACATTCACCACTAAAACGCTTCAAGTGCAGTCAGGTGTGTTTCTAGTCACAGCTTTGGTACCTGACTCATGGACAGCTTGGACATGTACAGGAGAAACTCGAGAAATTAAAATATGGTGCAAAAGTCCATTTATGTCAGTAATTCAACTTAAAAGGTGAAACTAATACATGACAGACTCATTCCTTGCAAATCCAGATATTTCAGCCTTTATTTGTTATAATTGTGATAATGGTTTACAGCTGATGAAAACCCCAAATTCAAAATCTCAGACAAATAGAATATTGTGAAAAGGTTCAATATTATAGACTTAAAGTGTCACACTCTAATCAGCTTGAATCCAGAACACCTGCCAAGGGCTCCTGAGCCTTTAGATGGTCTCTCAGTGTCATGTTGAGGGGCAGCTTTTTGACCCACGACATACAGAATCACATGCAGGAACCAGGTAGGTAGAAATAATTATTTATTACACAAATAAGGAACTGAAAGGGCAGATAACGGAAACAGGTAGCAGGATATCCAAGGTGGGTTTCTGGGGAAGGAGAGCAAGTGAGTATCTTGGAGGACTGGTGAAGCTGCTGAGCTCTGAAGGGCTTACGGTTTCCTAGGGGCTGCGAGGAGTGAGGAGAGGGCAGAGCAGGTCCGGGTGAGCTGGAGGGAGCAGGGAGTGGAGCACAGATTGTCCAGGGGATAACAACTGCTGCTGAGGAGGAAGGCGAGGTCAGTTGAGCAGCTGAAAGCGAGCGGCCAGGGGAACAGCAGTGTAACGTGGCGTGCAGGTATCCGGTCAGGTATGGAGTGGAGATGAGATGATGCTGAGAACCTGGAGCAAGGACAGGTAGGTTAGTGGAAGTTGCAGGAGACAGATTTAGCAAGTGCAGAAACTACAGGAGACAGGTCAGCTGGCTAGAGCTATACCCAAACAGAGTCATTATCCAGCGTGGTGTTGCGTCACACTGCTCCTTAAATCCCCTAGGCCTTGATGACAGGATCAGCTGCAGCTGGGAACTCTCAGACACGCCCACCTGCAAACAGGACTCAGAAACAGGCAGCTCACCCTTGACCATGACACTCAGTCTAAGTTGGATTACTGACATAAATGAACTTTTGCACCAGATTCTCATTTTTCCTGTTTTTCACCTGTGCCAAAGCAGTGATGTCATACCCAGGTCCTCAAGAGCCCTCATTCAGCTTGTTTAGATGTTTTTGTTTAGTAATTTTTATTTTGAAAGGTGCAATATAAATAAAGTTTTACTTATTTACTTAATTTGCTTTAACACACCTGATTTCAATCAGCAGGTGATTAACAGGCTTCTTCAGAGCTTGACGACACGTTCTGATTCAACCACTGAATCAGGTGTGTCGGCGTAGGGAAACAACGAAAACATGCTGGATAGAGGTCCTTGAGTACCATGATTAGGATTTATTGCTTGGAAGGACTGCTACAAGAATAATCAACCAAACATAAGTTGTCTTACTTTTTGTGCTATTTTTACTTGGGAAGCACAGCCAATAAAACTCATTTCCATAATGAGGAATGTTTGCTTGTCTGGTGACAACTTTAGGACAAACTACCAGAGTCTTAGCGCGATCTCGTTTCCTCTGGCAATGCGGGTTCCGGTATCAGGCGGACGTGGTCTAGGGATGATAACCAACAGGAAGGGTGAGAGTTCTGTGACCTAGCCTGTTTTGCAGATTTGCTATTGCAGCTTTAAGAGATGAAAAATTGAGAAATTCCAAACAGACGTACTCATTGATTCCCAGTTTTAACAGCAGCAACAAATAAGTGAGTAAGGAAACTTGACCTAAAAACTAAAAACACTTTCCCCAAGAAAAAAAAGATTAAACTCACTTTAACTTTGTTAAAAATTCCTTTTTGATGTCAACAGGATTTTGAACTCGCTGAGAGAATTGCTTTTTTTTTTATTAACAATAATCCTGAAGAATACAAATTACCTGCTGCAGCTGAAAATGTTCAGAGGAAAAAAAATCAACACTAGAGAAATAAATCATGTTGTGCCTCTTGAAGCGAGGCTCACTGGATGTTTGGGTTTATTGGCCCTGAATCACTCCGCTTTAACAGGGCTGACCTTGACTTCAACAGCTCACGGTGCTCGTTCACCGAAGGACGGTTTAAAAATAGTGACCTGAAGCACCAGGAGCAAAGATATCAGATAGAACCTGCAGGATAAAACTTTACATTCATCCCAGATCTGCCCTGTTGCTAATTTCCCTTTGAATTGGGATTTCTTCACGTCCTCCCAGTCAAAGGCCATCTCTGCTGTCAGCATTACGATAACTGCTTGTCTTGTGGTGGAATATTAAATTTTAATCACACCGTTACGCCTTTACTTTTGTGTCCTGACTGTAAATCACCTGCATTTTTATTAGACAGTAGTGGATGAATATGGGAGACGGTTTTAGCTGCACAAAGAGTGACAAATGACAATACTAATGACTCCACAGTCTGTAGATTAGTCACACCTTGGGGGAGCAAACGGGAGACAAACACAGCAACATAAATCCAGAGCGGTCACGGCCGGTTTTATTCCAGTCACACTAATCTTAATTGTATTTATTTAGCACATTCTCATATTGGTTTTGCATTATATTGCAGCGCTCCTCCTGCTCTTCTGTGTGACCTGCTGCTAGCTCATGCACAGTGAGTGGACCCTGTACACTGATAGGGGGATAACTATTAGCTTCTCTATGGCTGCCAGCCCACACAATCATCCTTACTATAGCCTGGGCTGATTTATTTAGAGACGACGACCTTTGTTTCCCAGGAGCGCTGCCTGGCCCGGCTCCCTATCTGGGGATTGTTTTCCATTTTAGTGCCACATATCGTCACGGGAGGACTCTTCACCCCAGAGCTGGAGCTGCTGCTGCTACAGATGCTGCTGTTAATAAAGAAGTGACAGTAAATCACCTTGCCTTATGTAGACTGCAGACTGTTTAATTTCATGATTGTGTTTGATATATTTAGGGATAATAATAAAATATTCCATTCTTGACACATAACATCACTAAAAGACACTAATAAAACATATTCACCTTGCTTTAAGTTGATGATTAATGATCCAATTATCCCAGATGAAGGAATACCATTTGAAGTGCTCTCAATCCCAGCCAATGGACCGAATCACCTCCCAGTGATAGTTTAGGTGTTTGCTGATTTATTTTCCCTTTTTCAAACAATAATGCAACAATTTCCATATATTCTAAAAGTAAAATAGAACCTTCACTATGGGTTGTACACAGTAAAATGAGCAGTGTTAATTCAACACTAAAAGAGTCTCCTATACTCTGACACTGCTTATTTAACACTTGGGATTTTACTGTGTATGTACTCAGAAAAGGCCCAATAGAGTCGCTGGGTGGGACTTGTGGTTAACTCATGCTGATTGGTTGTAACTCAGCGGGAAATGACATCAGCAGACGTCACCAAACATCCTGCATTTGTAACACTGGAAAAGTTGTTGGTGAAGCAAAATGGAAGGAATTAAAATAAGTAGCAGTTTCTAAACTCCCAACGCCGAAAAATGCAGTGGAAATCCCTCCACAGCGTCTAAAGTACGCTGCTTTGTGGTCTCTTACAGAGCGCCGTAAAAAACATGTTTCTTCTGATCATTGAACGCCACTTTTTATGTCACACAGCTGTTCTTCACGTCCCCTGAAGTAATTAAATTAAGGCGAATGAAAAACGTATGGGAGCTGGAGCACTCAGGTGAGTAAAGTATTTAATCGGTGCAAAATCAAAGAACTACACACCAACGTGTCGACGTCAAATGCGTCTTCATCTGACAAAGACGCATTGGATGTCGAAACGTTAGCGTGTAGTTCTTTGATTTTGCACCGATTAAATACTTTAGAGCTCCAGCTCCCATACTTTTTGCATTTGATTGTCCTCCAGCTGTACAATATGAGCACCGGTGCATTGGATGATGTGCAGAGCACCACATTGGGCTTTAAATGATGGCGTACTTTAACAAATAAAACTTTTAATGCTAATCACTCACTGCTGAAACAGTCACAAGGTGCTGATGTCTTAGCAAAGTCCTGAAAGGGCCAATTTTGTATGGAGACACGTCTGAGAGGACCGAGCTAGCGAAGATTCCCTGTCACCTTTTCCAAGGCTATTGGCTCAAACGGCTGGAGGACTTACTGACCACATCTGACCACGCTCTCTACTCCTCATGTTCGTCCATGTTTACAGTTATAGCTGCCGTTAACGTTGTTTTATTTGTTCATCGTCCATGGAAATGTTGAACCTTGACTGTGGATGAGATAAAAGGGCTGCCATTATGAAACTGGTTCTGTTAAAAGGTAGTCTTCCTTCCCACTGTCGCCGAATCTGCCAAGCTTGATGATCAAGATGATTCAGTGCAATCTGCTGGTTTTTGTTGGGAATAGGTGCATTATAAATAAAATGACTAGAAAATCTAATTGAAAACGCATTATGTAAGGCAAACACTGCCATCAGAGCAACTTCCAATCCTTCATCAAATGCTTCTTCACTGTGGGTGAAAGTGGCACCAGCAGCAGTCACACTGACTAAACCATCTAGCTGCTATTGGAGACCTTGAAACTAAAGTCAAAAATATGAGTCTCATGTAAGAGAGATATAAAGAAAGTAAAAACTTTAAGTAGGTGAGATCTCATTAGTCAGACAGGAAAGACAAAAAGCAGATTCCTTTCACCACGTTGAGTGCGTGAGGACTTACGGTATGACTGTGAGCCGAGCAGGAGCAAGTGCTTTTCTAGAGAAGATGTCAGAGTGAATAAAGACTGTGGAGGAAACAAGCAGGTCAAGGTCATCAGCTTACTCCTGAGATGACTCTGGCACCAGCAGGTCTGCTTTTACCACTCATTCATCATTGTGATCAGAGGCTCATCAGCCAGGCTGTTCCAGCTCAAAGTTTCTCCTTGTTGTCCGGCTCTGAGTCTTCCATTAGGTCTCCACCTGGTTGGACGTGCCTGAAAAACCTCACCAGGAGGCATCCTGACCAGATACCCGAGCCACCTCAACTGGCTCCTCTCAATGTGACAGAATCAAATATAAAAATGCAGAAATCACATAAATCATTTTAAAATTATTCAAATAGCATGAAACAACAATTCCTTCTATTTCAGACCCACGAGTTTCATTTAAATCCACCAAATTAACTCATTTGGCAAACAAATGCTTGCTGCAGACAAACAGCAAACCACATTGAGGATGCTGAGCACAGCAGTGTGTGTCTGCCTGTTTCTGAGCTTCTTCTTGGTGAAAATGCAGTCGGTAAGGACCGACTGGGTGACAGGCGAGATGAGCGCAGCCTCATAGGTTCATTACCAGCTGGCAGAGTGGAGCACTCCAGGGCACTGCAGTTGCAGGTAACACTCTGGGCCTCCTCATCAACATCCTGTCACCTCTATTTTCATACGCCCAGACATGGCACGGAGGCTGACCGAGACCCCCGCCCCCCGGGAGAACTGTCTGTCTGAACAATGAGTCAGAATCTGGTGCAAGGAAACAAAAGAAAAGCAGCTTTTTTTTTTTTAGTCAGAAAGAAATCGAAAATGAAGCCTTCACTGACCTTGATGTGAATTTAATACTCAGTTTGTGGCAGAAATGTAGTCTGTCACTGTTTGATCTGAAAGGGTGTTTTCTCCACACGCCAACATATTTCCAAATCTTACGACTGTAGAATAGCTCTTATTTTTCATTATAGGAAATATAATTCAGTTTTTAATGTTTAATATTGCAATCTGTTGTTGACAAAAAAAGACACAATTGCATTCATTATAAGCTTTTATAGAAATGCAAAAGCAGCCCTAGATTAAATCTTCCAGTTTATGTCTCATAATGTCACTACATCCAACACCAGCTTGTTATTTATTTATTTACTTATTTAACCAGGTAGGTCAGTGGAGAACTAATTCTCATTTGCAATGACAACATGGCTCAGAGACAGCGTTACGGTAAAACACTAGCTACGTTTACATGCGACAATTTCCCCCTATCTGAGTCAAATCTTGGTTGATCGGAAATCCCAAATCTCTGTTTACATGGACACTAGCTAAAATGATCCGATCATGCCGTGAGTATACATGCACCAAGCATTCAATCAGATTAAATAGGTTGAGCATGCGCAGAGTTGTCTTTCTCGGAAAAAAGATTATAAACAAACGCCATCTTGTCCGCACATCTTTTCCCTTTCATTTTATTTTCTTATACTCTAGCTTTGTCCGCCGCTTTCAAACTTTTCCAGCATTTTTTGATTTGGTCAATACTTCAGTGAATTCCCGCTTCCTGCATCTTTAGATGAACTTGAGTGTAAAACTCGGCATTTCTAGCCTTTCGGCCATCGAGACGTTCAATAATATTGAGCTCCCGTAGTGTTCCATTGATGGAGTGTTGGGAAACATGGCTGCAGCATATTTAAGATATAGACAACACTAATGTAAATGCACTGACTGCACCAGGACCAGACCGCGCTGACCGTAGTGTAAATGCAGTTATAGTTCAGCTCTTCACTTGATATCGACTACTGGGAACAACCCCACGGAACTCCACTTCTAAAACCCATATTAGTTTGTGTTACAGTGCCTTTGTTAAATGATAAAGAGAAAACTGTTCTTTAAAACATCTAAGCTGCAGAAAATTATGTCTGTCTTTGTAGAAATATTCCCAATGGCTTCTATTCTCCAACATTTTGTTGGAAAATTGCTGTGATTTGACGTCTTGCGGAGTTTTGTGGTTGTGCTTCGGTTACCTTTACAGCTGTTACTGCTGTGCAATTAAACACTGATGAGGGAAAACCAGAGTTAGAGATTGTTCAGTAGTGTAAAAGATACAAATGCAGTGTGATATTTTAGATATTTCCATTTCACACAACCTCTGTGCACTTTACATGCCAGTGTAAAGCCCTTTTTATGTGACAGAACTCTTTTCAGCTTTGTGGGGAACATTAACATAAAAGTGACCACCGCCTGAATGACTGATTGCCACTGCTTTAAAGGAGTAATGAAGCCATTTATGTTTCTAATGTCTGAAAAGAGCTCTGGTTACCAGGGTAACTGTCCCAGGTGATGCTGCAGAAATCAGAATGTTCAAAAGAATTTTTATAGATATTGTTTCTGTGAGTTTGGGTGTAATTACAAGTCAGGATCTTTTACACAATGTGTAATAAAGATGTTGTGTCCGTTAGTGTATAAGTGTATGCGCACAGATAGTAAGGGTCTAATTATTTCCCCAATACATCCAATGTCTGACTTAGTATAACAAAAACACAGAAATCATATGTATACACACACACACACACACACACACACACACACACACACACACAC
>SSNS01001000.1:51348-63624 GCA_006937985.1 Aphyosemion australe
TTATAAAAAAAAACACACACAGTTGGCTAGCTTTTAGAAAGTCAATTTAAGAAAATGTTAAATTATCTTTTAATTATTTAAGATTTGTTTCTCCTGTCTTCAGCTTGTCCTTTCACCAGAGTCTGTGCTTACAGTCAACACCTTCTTACTTACAGAAATGTGCTGAAAACAGAGAACGCCTGCAGCTACGGGTGTCGCCACCCAGAGTTGTGATAGATAACTTGTCCAGTCAGGACAGAGCTTGTTGTTTTACCTTGTGACCCTTAATTAACGGCTCTAGGGCCCGTTCTCAGGGTTTTACTGGCTTACTGAATTACCTGAAAACAAAAAAACAAATTTCCTCTCCCTGAAGCAGGAATATAAACCGTTTAGAGCCACAATAAATAACCATTTAACTGATGAGCTGATTAGATGAAACACTGTAAACATTTTTTGGGTAAAGTCCTACATTTATTTAAAAGATAGGTGAGGCTGAATCACTCCAGCCTTGTTTGATGTTTAACCAAGTGATTATGTGAGGAAACATGTCTGATTAATGGACTGAACAGGAAACAGATCAATTTGTATAAAATTACTGGTCGTAACACAAATACAAACAACATCTTAAAGGTGTGGAACAAACTTTTTTTTTCATTTTATTTCTGATTATAATCGGTCACTTTGAGTCTTTCATGCAGGCCGAACATGAAAAAAGTCTTCTACACCTATCTACACATGGGGGTGGAGGACGTCATCATCTACCTGCAGCACTGGGCGCTGACTCACCTTGAGAGTCATGTTTTTTGACTTCTCAAGTGCTTTCAGCACCATCCAGCCATCTTTACTGCAGCAGAAGATGAGGGGTGCAGGAGTGGACGGACATCTGACTGCATGGATCATCAACTACCTCACCAACAAGCCACAGTATGTAAGACTGCGCAACTGCATGTCTGAGGAGGTTCTGTGCAGTACTGGAGCTCCACAGGGTACATTCCTCTCACCCTTTCTATTCATCTTCTACACCTCGGAGTTCACCTACAACACCAGCAGCTGCCACCTCCAGAAGTTCTCTGATGACTCGGTCATCGTCGGCTGTGTGTCTGAGGGGGACAACCTGGAGTACAGGTCAGTCATCATGGACTTTGTGGACTGGTGTGAGCGTAACCACCTTCGCTTAAACACCAATAAGACAAAGATAATGATGTTTGACTTCCAGAGAGACACTCCTCCTCACTCACCAGTAAACATCCAGGGAGCAGACATTGAGGTGGTGGACACCTTTAAGTATCTGGGTGTTCATCTCAATAAACTGAACTGGTCCCACAACACAGATGCTATTTATAAAAAGGGCCAAAGCCCTTCTACATTGAAACCGATTTCCTTATCAGGCGACTGGGTGGTTTCCAGGTTTTCTCCTTTTAAAAAAGTAGAAGAGGGACGTAATCTTTGTTTACCATCTGTCCCGCCTCCATACTTCCTGATTCCAGAGCCAATCATATGTGAGCCCGTAGGGTTGCTAAGTCTCAGCTGGCAAACATTTGCAATTCGACATCGGACGGCAGAAGCAGCAGCATTGTGGAAAAAATGTTAGACATTAAAAGGAGCGACCCAGAAGTTATTTCTTGTACTCCTAAGAAGCCACAGCATCTTTTTGTTTTACTTTAATAGGGTGACAAGGGCCAGAGGCTAACGTTGAGCTAACATTGCTAACGGTGAATTAGAAACAAAATAGTTGGTTCTGAAAATATCAAAAGCTACTTTTTCAGTACGTTTTACAGAAAACTGCAGCTGAATCAGAGGCAGAAATTATAGGCAGTGTTCTGATTTCTTGATTTTTGCCTTTTTGACAAACTTAGATGTTTTGTCTATGTGGAAGAGTTTTGTAACATTCTTTTTCACAAATTTGTTTTAATTCAGCCACATTGGAGGGTTTTCCATCATGAAGATCAAAGGTCACGTGTTCTCCTTTAGGATATTCCAGAATTTGTAAACATATTAACAAGTGGTCCAGGTCCTGAAGCAGCAAAGCAGGCCCAGACCTCCACACTACCACCACCATGTTTGACAGCTGGTATGATGTTCTTGTTTTGGAAAGCAGTGTTAGATTTACATCAGATTTAACAGGATGCACACCTTCCAGAAAGTTCCACGTTTGTCTCATTAAACAGGATATTTTCCCAAAAGTCTTTGGGATCATCATGTTTGTTCTGGGTTCTTTTCTTCTTGAATTTCTTCAAAACGTGGCATGATGTGTTGCTTTTTTTTAACTGCACATTTTTCAAACAGGTTTATTAAAGTGATTCTTTAATGCATAGCCATGCAGGCCTGGGTGTGGTTGGTGAAACTGAAATCAGCGTTTTCCCCTGTTGATTAATGAAATCGATTAAAAACCCTAATTTAAAAAAATTCTCAGTTATCTTATACAGATATTTCTTTTGTGATCTAAAACATTTATGTGTGGCATAAAAGCAAAAATAGAATTATTTGGAGACAGAAAATACTTTTTCACCATACATTTTAATATTCTGAACAAGAAACAAAATTCTCATTTACTATAATTTACCTGCAGCTGCAACAATAATCTGGTATCTCCCTACCAGTGTGAAATGCATATGGGTACCTGAACAAAAACAAAGTTACTGGAGGCAAAGCCCTGAAAACTGAGCAGCTTTTTAAAATGAAGGAAGATTCGTCACATGTATGTGTATTAATGTCATTTTCTATGTTCCTTGTTTGTCTTAATGTAATAGAAAATGGAAAATAATGGAGGAGCAGGCATAGACATAGTAGAACACAAATTTTGGCATTCTGAGTAAATCTGTTGTGTTGATTCGTTAAAAATGTAAAAAAAAAAGAAACTTGGGAGGAAATCCACATCAGACACCAACTTCTTATTAAATTTTACAGTAATGTGAAGACTGTGTGCTGTTTTTATTATTAGTTTGAATAAATGAGTGTGTGAAAATGAGTGTTCGATGCTTAAAATGTACTTTTTAATGAGCAATGGTTTTTTTTTATTCATTTGAGGAGTGAAAGCTGCTCAGTTTGAAACCGAATCATTTGTGTTTTCTCCACCAAACAAAGTAGAGAAGCAGATTTTTTTGTAATTATCTTTTAAATCTACTGCATGCAGCTCAAAATAGTTTGTATGTACCAGAAAATATCCAGGAGGAAGCATTTTGTAACCCAAATCTCTTTTGTTTGGCAGCTTTTGTTGCATTTCCTAATGAGAGACAACAATCTTATTAAAGTGAACATGGCTGCCTAAAGCCAACGGCTCCACATAATTCCATAACCGGTTGTTTTTGTCCTGCAGTAATGCACAGAGCAGATATTTTCCATTTCATCCCCATGCTGAACTCCCATCATGTTGCTTTCTGGTTTCCCACGTCATAAACACATGCCCTGAAACACATCCTGTTGCTCCGCTCTGGCAAATCATAACAAATGTGTTCACGCAGACCCATCAGCCGCAGCGCCGGCCCCATTCGGCGGCCTCCTTGTTTCTGTGCTTTATTTCCCCAAACACTCATTTTCCAGTTGGGCAGTTAATTGAATTCGGTGCTGGATGTAAAATAGTGGGTGCTTAGCTACAGCTGCCTGCTCGCGGAGCTTGAGGTAACAGAGGTTAGATCAAGCGAATCCGGGCTCGGATGGAGGAGCCGGCGGCGTTCGGCTACACCCGCTGAGTAACTGATGGTAAAACTTAACGCTGGACGTTTAGAGTCAATATGAGCTCTCAACTCTGACTCGGGGTGGGAAGGTTTAACACTTTTAAGTTGCTTTAGGCAGCGTAGACAAATGCTTGATGGTCTTAATGTGCAGGATGATCCTGCTGGGTGGCAGGAGGCCTAAAACAAACATACCCTAAAATAAACGCCTGCACCAAGTTTAAGGTTATTTTCTTACCCTTACTCTCACATCACCATTTAAATCTGTCTCGCCGCACATCTCCTCTCACCTAATCACACCTGCTTTTCAAATATTTATCTCCATCACGCGGAGTCACCCCTACTGAAGTGGCAGCGGAGTAAGTGAAATGTAAAGAGCCCCCGCATTTGCAGAAAGAAGCTGCCTCCCCCTCTCCGCCCTCTCTGATTCCTCTGATAGTGACTTTAAAAATAGCCCTGGCTGTCCGCCTCTTCCTCCGCACATCTCACAACACGCCACTGTCAGCGTGTCGCACCTGCTGCGAGGAGACCGTTGCATAATCATGCAGAAGATCAGTGTTTCTCTCAAGCGTCCCACTGAGTGTGTGTGTGTGTTCTGAGGCTTCACACAGACAGCCGTAGCACGACAAAAGGACGCTGAAGGTCAACGTGAACATCTAATGGGACTAAAAGAGGTGCAGAAATGTTGGGCTGTATCTGGTTGACTGAATTATCGTGGGCTTCCATCGTTGTGTGACTTTGTGTTGATTTCACAGCACAGATCACTGAGTGCTTTTAGCAAATGTCTTGTTGGATGGACGTTTTGGCTGCTAAATTAGCTTCAGATGGTTCTTTTTCTAGAATACAATGATATTTTATTCTGGTTTGGGTTGGGCAGCAGCTCTGGCAAGGATTTCCAGACAGGTGGGATCCTAGGTATCCCTCCCCCAGGAGGCCTTTGGAGATCCTCCTAACCAAATGTCTGAGCCCACCTCTGCAGCCCCTCTTCCAGTTCTTCCTAGACATTTGAGCTCATCACCCTAATACCTCTAAAGCTGGGCCTGCTGAGCAAACGTTTCCATCCACTTGTATTAATGATCTTATCCTGCCAGTCATCACCCAGAGCTCACACCCAGAGATGAGGTGTGGAACTCAGAATCTTTGCTTTCTTCACCACAACAGACTGCTTTAGCATCCACGTCACTGCAGGCTCTGTCTTAATCCTCCTGTTGATCAATCAAACAATCAATCAAACTTTATTTATAGAGCATTGTGCATGCAGCAGCGTGCAGCACAAAGTGCTTCATAGGAGATAGAGACAAACAAAATGCAGTAAACAGACAAGAACATAAACCTTATAAAAGAGATGAAGCAGGTGGAAGGGACTGAAGGACCTGAGGTCACGGGATTTCAGAATGAAGAAACACTGGGTAAGAAGGGTGGGTGTTGAAATATTAAATAAAACCTGAAAACACAGATTCTAAAATATAAAATAAAATTAAGAAAACTTTTGTGTTAATATTAAAGCTGCAAATCTGCAAACGCACAGTCTGTCTGTCACAGTTTGTCCTAAAGTTGAAGTGGTAGCAGCCGGCTGTTTCTCCTTCTCTGATATTGTTGAGTGGAGAACCTCTCACACCAGTGGTGTTCTGTTGCTGAATACGATTGCATAATGAATGGAGGACCCAAGGAAGTGCTACGGTTCAGTGAGACAGACAACCAGATGGTCCGATGTTTGCTTTCAGACCGTTTTAAGTTAGCTTGTTTTGCAGATTTGCCGTTGTAGCTTTAATAAAAAAGTAAACATCCAGGTAAAATTGTCATGTCCTGTGTCCTGTCCATGTCTCCCCTGTTCCTTCCATATCCCATCTCCCTTGTCTCTGGTCCCCTCTGACATATCATTCATCTCTCTCTCCGTTGTCTTTGATTAGCCCATTCCATGTGTTCTCCCTCCTCCTAGGTGTACTTCTATTTCCTGCCCTCTTAAAGTTCCATTTTGTCCTTATGTTTTATTCCCCTTCAGCCATTTTGGTTTATTCTAGTCATTCCTTGTTCATGGTTTAGTTTATTTCCGCTGCATTCATTTTAGTTCTCCTCCTCTTGTGTCATTGACCCTTTGACCCCTGTGTTAGTGATCATTTATGTTTAGTTCATCCCTCTGTTTAGTTTATGTTTTACATTCTGACCGTGTTCAGTTATCAAATGATTTCTCAATCATTTCTGGTTTAGATTTTTTATTATGCTTTCTCCTGAGCTCTTTATGCTATCTTGTTGTTTTGTTCTATTTTGATTATTCTTATCAGTTTCTCAGTTATTCTTAGAATAGTTTATTTCTTGCAGCCCTTGGTTCTAGTATCTTGTTAGTTATTGTCTTATTGTTATCTGGTTCAGTCTTGTGTTTTTGTATTACCTTCCATCCCTCAGTCAACTAGTCACACCTGTAGGCCCTCATCATCAGTAATCACCACACCTGCTCCTTGTTCACGCCCCTGTTTATTTAAACCAGTTCCATTCTTAGCTCATGGTCAGTTCCTTGTGTTGGTCACATCCCTGTGGTTTCATCCTCATGGTTTTTTTGTTGTTCCTGCTCCAGACCACAGCTTTAATAAACACTTTTTACTTTTGAACCATACCTGGCTGCCTCTGGATTTACCCGTATTTTGGGTCCTGCTACAACCACCATTTCATGACAAAAATAAGTGGAATAAAAACTACAGACTACTTTACAATAAGGCTCCCCTTATAGATGATTGATAAACAGTTTATAGATGGATATACAGCACTTTATGAGTCATTGATAAGTGTTTATTATGCATTAATTAAGGGTAAAAAATGAGAAAAACAACCGGTTTCTTGCAAAAATAAGGAGCCAAATCTGTTATTTACTTATTAATTTATAAAGTGTTACAGATTCATTAATAACACATTTATCAGTCATTTATTGGGTGATCCTTGTTGTAAAGTGTTACCAAAACTATTTTATAGTCAAAGATAATAAAAAAATACATAAACTTTATAAAACAATTAATTTACCTAAACGTAAGACTGAACAGGTAAGCCTCTCTGATGATCTCAGGTCTTCAGAAAAGCTGTTCCACAGTCAAAAATGATGCTTCAGCGTGGATTCTACTTCAAATGTTAGTCAAGATCTTTCCATAAGGTTCTGGTTTTCTGGTTCATATGGTAACACTGGGTCTCATAAATAAAAACCATTATAAACAGCCTCAAAAACCATTTAAAACCATTAGCTTTAAAATCTATATATGAGCCCTGTTCCAGGATGTAGGTTAGGCTCTTTATGTAAATGCACTTTGTTTCTAAAGATTAGATCAAACAGTTGGTCTCTAACGGATCCGCTGGATGAGTCCAGCTGAAAGAAATAGCCCAGAGCTATTTTATTTTTCCAAAGTTTGTTTGTTGTTGTTATTGATTCATAAAACTTTGAAGAACCTCCTCTGGGTGATTAGAAAGATGAAATTTTCCATGAAAAGATCATCCTGTCAGAGCAAACCAAAGAACCAGGAATCCTAAAAGGGATGTAAAATCTCGTTAATATGTGGCTCTGTCGGATATCATCAGATGTTACAGGAAAGTTTATTACGAACTTACAAAATACTCGAGGAAAGGACAAGCAAGTCAATTTTGCAAGTTTTACGAGAAGTGTTTATCTGCCCCGTGCTTGTGTTTGAATGCACTGCCTTGAGTTTTAAAGTTGACTTTAACTGCACTGATTTACTGTGTTAACGCTCCAATAAACTGTCCTGATGCGGCCACCAAACATTAGCTCTGTCTGCTTTAATGTAGCTGTAAAACACTTCAAACGCTTTAGTGCTCTTTGTTACTGAAGGACTGAGAAAATCACTCCGCTCCAGCAGCTCTGACTGATAATTCATGCTTTAGCTCCTGATGATGATGTGTTCAAATAGATAATGTGGAAACAGCAATTAGCCTGGGTGGAACGGAACCTCACAAGAGTTTCTGTAATCATGTGCATAATTATACATCAGAGACATTATTTTAGCTAATAAATATATTTCCTCAAATATTCATGAACAAAAACTATTCACTGATTTACTGATTTATTTTTTCCTCTCTCTCTCTCTCTCTATATATATATATATATATATACACCTGTCTGTGTGTGTGTGTGTGTGTGTGTGTGTGTGTGTGTGTGTGTGTAAAAAGAGTTTATGATAAGGTTAAATTTACATCCATCCTCCGCTTATCCGGAGTCGGATTGCGGGGGCAGCAGCCTAAGCCGAGAAGCCCAGACTTCCCTCTCCCCAGCCACTTGGGCCAGCTCCTCCGGGGGATTCCTAAGGCGTTCCCTGGCCAGCCGAGAGACATAGTCCCTCCAGCGTATCCTGGGTCTTCATTTGAGTCTCCTTCTGGTTAGACGTACCCAGAAAACCTCACCAGGGAGGCGTCCAGGAGGCATCCTAACTAGATGCCCGAGCCACCTCAACTGGCTCCTCTCGATGTGGAGGAGCAGCGTATCTACTCCGAGCCCCTCCTAGCATCTCACCCTATCTCTAAGGGAGAGCCCAGACACCCTGAGGCCCCTTGTATTCGCAATCTCATTCTTCGGGTCACTACCCAAGGCTCATGACCATAGGTGAGGATAGGAACGTAGATCGACCGGTAAATCGAGAGCTTTGCCTTCCGGCTCAGCTCTCTCTTCACTACAACAGGCCGGTGCAACACCCGCATCACTACAGACACAGCACCAATCTGCCTATTATATATATATATCGCGCTCCATCTTTCCCTCACTCGTGAACAAGACCCCAAGATACTTAAACTCCTCAACTTGAGGCAGGACCTCGTCCCTGATCTGGAGAAGGCATTCTACCCTTTTCTGACTCAAGACCATGGTTTCAATGGTACAGTGGCAATCACTTCTTTCTGGGGTTCGTGCTGTTTGACTGACTGAAAGTTTAGGACGATCTTTTACATTGTGTAGTTTGAAGACCAGGTTCACTGAGAAACTGTTTTTAATTGTTATTTTTAAAGTATGATCAGTCACTCTGAGTTTAACATGCAGGCTAAATATGAGAATAGTCTTCTACCCCTATTTCCTGCATTAGCCACCGATAGAAAATAGACATGAAATGCTCGAATTAGAAAAGCCTGACAGATCTACATCACACTGTCACCTAACATTCATGGACTCACCCATCTTGACTCGTGACGGGGAAGGATGTTGTTGGTTTAGCATCCAGGAGAGAGCAGAGCGCGTATCTGCTAGTAGAAGCTAACCGTTAGCATTAGCAACTCCACAACAAGGCACAACTCCTTCAGGCTTGTGTTATTTGTGGAGATAAAACATCAACGTTGCAGAGCAAACAGAGTCAGTGGTAGAGTCGCGTTGCTGTTAGCCAATCAGAGGTGAGATGACCAGATATGAGTCCAAATCCTGCTGTCCATCTGAAGCTCAACTCTCCTCTTGCTCAATTCTAGTTCCTGAAACAGGAGCGCCAGAGCTTTTTTCCACAGAGATCAACTCACAAGGCATTCATTTATACAAGATGCCACTGAAGATGTGTTAAATAGGTCTTGAAGAACTTTTAAAGCAAATATTAGTAATTGCAAAATAATGAACTCAGCAGCAGCAGCAGGTGGGTTCTGGTTTAAATGCATCAATTAAAATCAGCACCGGTGCTCCATTCACCATGCAGGGGCACCAAATAGCCAGGGCGGCACCAACCGACCAGGTTTGTGAAAGAAAAAAAACACTTCTGTGAGGCGCTCCGTGACCGGTGGGAGAAGAGAAAAGAGAAATGGATATGCTGTACTGTGTTCATGACACATCTTTAGCTCAGTTGTTGCTTAGCTACATACACAACACCCTAAATCTTCCATGACAATACCTGGAGATTTTAACTAAACTAAATATTGATACACTACAAAACTTCGTTCCTCTCAGCGATTAAAACATATTTCTGAATTGAACTGAATCAAATTTTAACATTTTTAACTCTTTATGACTCAATCGTGTACTTTTTATTTCACTCTCTTTAAATGTTTGATGCAGCTGTACTCATAATAAGGCTGTAGACGACATTTTCCTTGTGTCCTTATAAGACAGAGAAGTTAAAGTGAAAGCATTAGCCAACATTATTGACAGAGAATAAGGAGGTTTGGCAAAAAGCACAAACAAACAAGCAATTTATCTGTCCAATGAGGTGTTGGAGGCGACAACGGAGCGCGTGGTGATTATTTCAAATGAGCTTATTTATTGCAGTCATCCATCAGCACTGAGGAGCTGTTTTTAAACTTTCCCTCTTCTTAGTGACGGTTTCTAAAACAGATGTTCCTGAAAACGACACCAAATTTTTTATCTAATCTCATTTTAGATGACAGAGGGTGCTGGATGGAAGTAAATTACCACTTGATTCATGAGCTCCATATTTTTCCTTCCATATTCATGGAAAAGATAAAAAACATTTGTGTCGTTGCCAGGTTTGTTTTCCCTTTAAGATCCTGACAGCAGAGCTGATTTATCTTTCTCATTTTTACAGTTTATATGAAATGTTGGAGGTTGTATTCATCAGATGCTGTATCTATTAAATAAATCATTAGCAGTGATTGTGGTTGTACCAAAATATGAACTAATTTCCTGTTAGAGATTTGGTAGCGGATCACGATGTCACACACAGAGACCAGAACAGATGCTGCACAGACAGGAGGTGAAGTGAGCCTTGGTTATTCCAGCTGGCAGCAACTTATCACTTTACTGTAAATGTAGTAAAAGCTTCCCTTGACTAAAACTTTATCAGCAGAACTCGTGCTGGTCTCTGGCACCTCCTGATTTACACATTTTCATCTCATTCCATTTAGTTTATCTTCATCACAACAAAATCATCTTTACACTCTGAAACAAACGCGTCTAATTCGATCACATCATTTCATCAGATTGTAACGCAGATTCGTCACTAAAATAAATGTAAAAAAATGTCAATGTGTGAGATGTTATAAGTCAGGAAGCCAGCACACTGAAGTGAATTTTTTTATTTTTATTCCACTTCCTCTTGGGGGACCCCCTGATTTTTCTCAAAGTTGTACTGATATTTAACAGACCATCATGGCCTGCCTAATACCTCCACCGTGTCCTAGGATTGTTTTTGTTAGAGATGTTTTGTATAACCTGTATTTTTCTGGAAAATGGGTTGAGCACGTCATGAATGCTGCAAATTCTTAACTCATTAACTGCCAGCCGTTTTCTGATCAGAAAGCCCCTAACTGCCAGCGTTTTTGAGCATTTTTACTCACAGAACATTGTGCTCTATAATCATGTAAAGGCCAAAACTACCAAGAAAAAGAGTAGACTCACTTCTTACATCAGGAAGAATCACCGTATTTCTGGTTTAATCAACGCCCACCCCATAAAAATGCGATTGACGACTTTAGTCATCAATGGCAGTGAATGTGTTAATAACTAGTGCAAAAGTAACTTTTTACCAAAAGATGCTAGCGGCTTGCCTCCTGCATTCTCCAGAAAAGGCCTTAGCCTTGGCCTCACATTAAAAGTAGTGATGTGCGAGTCATGAACGAGTTCAATACTCGAGAATCACTTTACTGACTCACGAATCACGAGTCACAATCCCAACTGACTCATTTACTGACTCGTCCCTGTTACTGTTAGCAAACTAATTTCATTAGTAGAAATTCAAATATATCTAGCTTATCATTAAAATTGTGGAAAAAAATAACAGCCAGTTTCTTAATAAAAGCATTTTCTTACCTGCTCTGGCCTAAGCTCATTAGTTCCCAGTAGCATCGCTCTGCTAACAGCACGTTCGAATTACTCACCCCCTCCCTTCCTGAAAGCTAGCTTAAAATGTCCGGTGCTAAATCGTAGCATGAACGAATCATTCAATTCCTCCGTAGCGGGCCTCACTCAGAGTCACTCACCCCCTCCCTCGCGGGTTTCAGCTCAAACGAGTCACTCATTGGAGTGGAGGCTCGCAGTACCGCTAACCTGGCTCAGCTCATGATTCATGACTCACGCTGCCCAACCGGGTTTCAGCCAAAGACTGTATGGTTTCAGCTCATAGGAGTCCCCCAGTGGAAGCTCGTGTAATTACATACGAATCACTAACCCCTATCCTTGCTCAGCTCATGAGTCATGACTCACGTAGCTCGCGGTAGGGTCACTCACAACTACTTCCAACCGAGTTTCAGCTCGTATGAGTCCCCCAGTGGAAGCTTGTGTAATTACATACGAATCACTAACCCCTAACCCAGCTCAGCTCGTGAGTCATGACTCACGCTGCTCGCGGTACGGATCCCTCACTACTCCCACCCCTATCCTTGCTCAGCTCATGAGTCATGACTCACGCAGCTCGCGGTATGGATCACTCACTACTCCCACCCGGGTTTCGGCTCATAGGAGTCCCCCAGTGGAAGCTCGCGGTACTACAAGCTCACTCACCTCTCCCTCCTGGCTGTCAGCTGCAGAAACTCAGGCTGTTACAGGGGAAGAGTCGCTCCTTCACCTGAGCTGAACTTTGATAGTGTGACTGACGCCATATTCAGTCTACACCTTTTTCTTTTTGCAAAGATAATAAGCAGAAAAAATATAATATTTCAGTTCCACCACTATTTTAAAAAATGAATTTCAGTGTATAAAATGGATAGTTTTTTT
>SSNS01001000.1:64111-78674 GCA_006937985.1 Aphyosemion australe
GCTGCTTGTTGTTACGGTTAAAAAATCAATCTGACATAAAAATAAAAGTCTGGTTTGTTCCTTAAATAACAAAATAACAACGAAAACATATTATTTGTATTATATTTGATCCACTTTTGATCAAAATCGATAAATTACCAGCATTTCCCGCTGTTAACTGAAGAAAAAAAGTTTATTTTTCATCAAAACAAAGCAACGCTGCTTTTATTTTGAAAGTGGGTTAGCCTTTTGGTTTGTTTTCGCTTCCACTTCCTTCATTTACGCTACTGCTTCTGTGTTTGCGCATGCGCCGTGTGCGGTTCTGATACTTTTTGGGTCACAGACGCTCGCAGCGCCGCTTCAACAGTGCGATACCCTCACGAGGGACGAGCAAAATATCAAGCACGCCAAAAATCCGTCGGAGCTTACGATTGCTGATCGGCAGCTGGTCATGTGGTGTTAATCGCCTCTCGTAACCCCCTGTATAATACACGACGCTCAGCGCAAAACTCGCCCCGAGCTCGTAGATTCTCGCACGAGGAGAAAATCGGCTCAAAAAAGTGAAAAAGTCGCACAGTGTACGCCCGGCTTTAGGGACCGTCAACAATTTCTAGTCCTTTGAGAACGCATACAAAAAGTCAAAAGCTTCCAGCTTCATTAAATTATTCAAAATCAATCCTCAGTTCTATTCCTAAACTAGACCAACGAGACATAACAGTTTTTAACATATTTTAAACAATCTGATCTTTTTTTTAAATTAAAATTTTCATAAAAATTAAGATTTTTTTCTTCAAAATCCTCTTGGTAAATTGATAAAAAAAAATACTCAAAACCAATTCCCAATTGTGTTAGTAAGGTAGTCCAATGAGACACAACAGTTTTTATCATATTTCATACAATTTTATCTTTTCTATTAAGATTTTTATAATATATTTTTATTTTTATTTTTTTTCTTCAAAAGCTTCTAGGTAAATTGATTTAAAAATACTCAAAACCAATTCCCAGAGGTGGCAGCTTGGAACTACCAAGCAATAAAGACACAAATCCCTCTTTCGAACAGGATTCCTTTGGAGTGGGAGGAATAGACTGGGGATTGATTTGGGGTCATTGTTCGAGGCTATTGAAGATAAATTAGTTATTTGAAAATAACTGACTCAATGAACATCTTTTGTGCGTTCATCCCAGTGTATCTTCTAATTGCATCTTTTGGTTATTTTTTTAACACAGAAAAGAGCTGTAGGCCTATTACCTTCTTTTTACTGACGTTTTGACCACCGCTGTAGTCATCCGCAGATGAGGGTGACTACAGTGGTGGCCGAAACGTCAGTAAAAGAAGGTAATTCAGCTCTTTTCTGTGTGAAAAAAAATGTGTCTCAATGAAATTTGTTAAAAACTGCTGTCTCATTGGTCTAAATAAATAACAACTGACAATTGATTTTGAGTCATTTGATCACAAAACCTGGATGTTATTAAAGCAATACACAGAAATTTCCATTAAAATATTAATAAAAATGATCTCTTTCAATTAAACATGTTAAAAACTGTGGTGTCTCATTTAATCTAGCTTAGTAACAAAACTGTGAATTAATTTTGAGTAAATTGTTAATTTACCTGGAAGCTTTTGAAGAAAAAAATTGAATTTTCTATAAAAATCTTAATAAAAAAAGATCAAATTGCATAATATGTTAAAAACTGCTGTCTCATTGGTCTAGCTTAGTAACACCATTGGAAATTGGGTTTGAGGATTTTGATAAATTTATCTGCAGCTATTGAAAAAACTAATTATTTTTCATTAAATTACTTATATAAAAAGATCAGAATGTATGAAATATGTTTCAAACTGATGTGTCTCGTTGGTCTAATTTAGGAACACAGCTGAGAATTGATTTTGAATAATTTAATCAATTAAGCTGGAAGCTTTAGATTTTTTGTATGCGTTCTCAAATGACTAGAAATTGTTGACGGTCCCTAAGCGGACCACATCTTTTATCAGCGAATCCTCGGAACACAGCTGCACAGCTGACAGCCGTCTCTCTGTGACGCAGCGCACGGTATGAAAACCCTCTACTACTGACTGTAGTGAACCAGGAGTGAATGTCTGTCGAATAACCAACGTGAAACTAACTTCACCGCGGTTGAAGAGTGGCCCCCCCCCCCCCCCCCCCCCCGATAGCGGAGGGAGGCGAGACGAGCCCCCCGCCTCATCTCACACATGGAAAACCTCAAAATTTGGCAGCCTGAAAGTTTTTGCCTGAAAGCCCTGGCCAATTAGCAAAAAATAAATAAATTAAAACTTCTGTTAGCCTCAGTTAGCTCGTAGATACATCAGCTCAGAGTTTGATGGGTGTCAAACATCTGCCTCCATCCTCACAGCCCCGCTCTCAATTCCATTTTGGTATTTTTTAGGAGTGACAAGACTGGTGACATGGTCAAGATGGTGGTTGTGGGAACCGCCCACTTGGCTTCAATTCAGGTCTTCAGAAACATATGGGCGACAGTGCCGGGGTTTGTCCATCTTATATGCACAGTCATTGGTTCTGAGTGATCTGAGTTGTCAGGAGTGCCCCCTTGTGGTGTAAAGTAAGTTTGTAAATTATGTCTGCATTAGAGCTGCTCAAAAAAGTCAAGTATTAATTATGTTTATAAAGTAAAACAAAGTCTTGCTTTGGTAAAGTCACGCAGTGATCCTCAATCCTGGTCCTGGAGGGCCGGTATCCAGCATGTTTTAGTTTTAACTCTGCTGCAAAACACCTGATTTCAATCAGCAGGTGATTAACAGGCTTCTGCAGAGCCTGATGAGCTGCTGCACAGGTGATTCAATCACTGAATTAAGTGTGTTGGAGCAGAGAAACAATTAAAACGTGATGGATACCAGCCCTGCAGGACCAGGATTGAGAACCACTGCTCTAGAGTATTGGTGTCATACAAAACACAACAGAAAGGGTTTGTTTGGACTTCAACAAGGACACAAGGGGTATTAACTGATACACCTTCACTTTCATTTATTTAATGTTTTACATCTTTTCTTCTCCACTTTACATATTTATGATTGTAAAACCCCGAATTGATGACTTTATGAAACATATTTTTTAATTGATTTCAGCTAATTGTTGAAGCAGATCTGCGTTCTAGATATTTTTACTGATCTAGAAAGGACAAAATGATCATTAGAGGAATTCCTCATGTGCAGACACATCAACTGACATTAACACAGATGGGAGTGCACCAACGAGTTCACAGCTTTAGACTAATTGTTTGTGTGATGAAGCTGCAGGAAATGTGGAATTCTTGTGATTAGCTTATTTTTGCACAAATGATTATACCCACCATTAAGTTTCAGGGAAGCCCAACGTATGCTGAAAGTTAGATTTAAATTACTGTTAATGTTTCTGTTTTCGCTTCACAACTCAATTTCTCTGTGAAGACAAAGATGTCATTATTGTTGTAATTTCCATAACAACTTTTGACTTTTCTCTCAAAGTTATTATTGTGTTATTATCACACACTCGAAGCCTAATTTGCCTCCTTTTCCAGGGTTTCTTGGTAAAACGGCCGTAAGAATACACCTGGACAAGAGTCTATGTTAAATAATAAAAAATGTTTATATCTGTAAGCTATTTTCAGGTCAATGTAAAAACCTGACAATAAAGTACAAAAATGCATTTTAATTGTTTTAAAATCAGATCACATAACCCTTAATAGATTTTATGAAATTCCCTCTGACAGAAAAATCCACAAAAACAATCATGCCAATCTCCCATGATGCATCATAGACAACACAGAGTTTTAAGGTTGCTTTTGTTTGTTGTTTTTGTTTGTTTGTTAGTTTTGTCCCTGACCTGGATAGGAACCATAGCTTGAAACCATAAGCTAGCGGATCAGTGCCTGGATCAGTGGAACTACTTGACAACTGTGGTCCAAATGAGAATTCTGTGACATGCACCGGTGTCAGACAGCTGCAGCTGTAATTGGACATCCCTGTCAATCACTGTCGCTTTTGTTAGCAGCAGCATGACAACAAAGCTTTGGAGTCGATGATGCGCCGATGTGCGCCAATATGAAAATACATAAATGTCGGTCAATGTTAAACAAACACATGCTGCTGATCTCTGCATGTGTTCACACACGTCAGCGAAAATAAGTCAGATTTACAAATATGGAACTCAGATTTACTTAAATATGAGCAAATTCTCCTGGCATTTCCACAGCCTCATTCGTTTCTATTATGAAAAATTAGGAGTGGGACTCAATTAAAAAAATCAACGTAATTAATTAGAGGCTTTGTAATTAATTAATCTTGATTAATCGCATTTTAATCGTTCATTCAGACAATTTGCGCCCAAGCTAATTTTTATAATCAGAAATAATATCAGTGAGGCACAGATGACATACCCACACTTTAATGAGTATATTTCTGTAACCACAAGTTCTATTTAATTACTTTGGTCTCATTATAAAGGTAACCATTGTGGGATTTGTTGGGATGTGTAAATATTAGTATATGTGTTAATGATTAAGTGTAAACAAGATAAATTGCATTTCTTGCAGAAATGCGTTTGAATGCTTTATTGCTGAAAATTATAGCTGAAGCTGCTTAAGAAATGAACTGAAGCTTAAATTGAGCTTAAATGTCAAAATGAGCAGAATGGATTTGAAAATTTAGGAGCAAAAATCCCTAAGAAGTGTTATGAAGCTCAAAAATTAGGTGAAGAATCAAGAAAAACTGCTAAACAGCAGAAAGCTGAAATCTCCGTACACAGTTAAAAAAGCTGGACATTTGAAATGTTTAAACAGCTGGAATTTCAGTAGGAATAGTTTAATAGTTAAATTTTCACAATTAGCTGAACTGTGAATTTAGCAGCATATGCTGAATTGCCTAAGAGCTGAAGTGAAGCTGAAATTGAGTTGAATTGTCAAAGTTAGCAGAATGAAATCAAAATTAAACCGTTAGGAAGAGCAGAAATGTTAGCAGAAATTGTTTAACTTTGAAGTTTCACCATCAGCTGAACTGGAAATAATCATAGAATTTGTTGAAGGCTAAAGGATTTTGCTGTTAAAACAAGTTAAAATGTTCCAACTACACTAAATATGACCAACACCAGGAAGCTTAACATAGTAGAAGCTAAGTTACATACCAAAAACAAATGAAATGTTGATGTTGTTTTGTTAAAATCCTTAAACTGAGATGAAATGCTTCAAAATTAGTTCACATATTTTATTTGCTGGAATGAGGAAAACTAACCACATTTTAGAACTCAGAAATAAAAAATAAAGAACAATAAAAGCTTTTTAAATAAGGTAAGATGTTGGTTAGAAAGATGGAAAACAACTAAAAACTGCACAAACGATATATTTAATAGAGGAAACAGGCTTAAAACAGAGCATAGAATGGTGAAAGGAAATTATTTTGCTTAAAATAACACAAAAGAATGGTGCAAAGAAGAAAAATAGCTTGAAGCTGAGCCAAATGTGGGTTAAATAGAATTAAGTAGGTAAATGACAGGGAGAATGAAGATGACTTTTAACAATGACTTTAAGAAGATCAGGACAGACTCTTGTGAGATGAACTATCTGAAGTTTGAGAAGTAGAAATTACTTAAAACATGTGACTGAACTCAATACAATAGTTTTGTAAGAAAAAAGGCAGAGAAGTCGGCAGCAGGATTTAAACCGAGGTCTCCTGGGTGCTAGTCACGCTGCTGAACCACAGTACCACTGGTCAGACTGTTGTAAAATGAGCAGGCTTTGGATCCATTTTATAACTGAGAAAAATAGAAGCTCTGAAAATTCATTATTAAAAGTCTAGCCCATGTCCAGCTACTGTGGCTATCATCCACGACAGCAACCACAATGGATCATGCCCGGCGAACGGGTCATGTCCAGCTACTGTGGCTATCATCCGCGACAGCAACCGCGACGGATCGTGTTAGGAGAACGGGTCGTGTCCAGCTACTGTGGCTATCATCCACGACAGCAACCGCGACGGATCGTGTTAGGCGAACGGGTCGTGTCCAGCTACTGTGGCTATCATCCACGACAGCAACCGCGACGTACCGTGTCTGGTGACCGGGGCCAAACAGCCGCAACGGACCGTGTCCGGCGACTGGGGCCAGCAGCCTCGACAGACCGCGTCCTGCGTCTGGGTCGTGTCCGGACTCAAATGCCATCATCCACGACAGCAACCGCAACGTATCATGTCCGGCGAACGGGTCGTGTCCAGCTACTGTGGCTATCATCCACGACAGCAACCGTGACGGATCGTGTTAGACGAACGGGTCGTGTCCAGCTACTGTGGCTATCATCCACGACAGCAACCGCGACGGATCGTGTTAGGCGAACGGGTCGTGTCCAGCTACTGTGGCTATCATCCACGACAGCAACCGCGACGTACCGTGTCTGGTGACCGGGGCCAAACAGCCGCAACGGACCGTGTCCGGCGACTGGGGCCAGCAGCCTCGACAGACCGCGTCCTGCGTTCGGGTCGTGTCCGGACTCAAATGCCATCATCCACGACAGCAACCGTGACGGATCATGTTAGACGAACGGGTCGTGTCCAGCTACTGTGGCTATCATCCACGATAGCAACCGCGACTGNATAGACGTGAAAGAGTCTGGAGAAGACAAGGAGAACGTTATGCTGCCTGCAACGTCGTTCAACATGACAGGTTTGGTGGTGGGTCAGTGATGGTCTGGGGAGGCATATCCATGGAGGGACGCACAGACCTCTACTGCCTAGGAAATGGTGCTCTGACTGCCATAAGGTATCCAGATGAAATCCTTGAACCCTTTGTCAGACCCTACGCTCATGCAGTAGGTCCTGGTTTTCTCCTAATGCACGACAATGCCTGGCCTCATGTGGCAAGAGTATGCAGGCGGTACCTGGAGGATGAAGGAATGTTAACAATTGAATGGCCTTCACGATCCCCTGACTTAAACCCAATAGAACATCTGTGGGACATTATGTTTCGGTCCATTAGGTGGTGCCAGGTTGCTTCTCAGACTGTACAAGAGCTCAGGGATGCCCTCACACAGATCTGGGAGGAAATGCCACAAGACACCATCCGTTGTCTCATTAGGAGCATGCCCCGACGTTGTCAAGCATGCACACAAGCTCGTGGGGGCCGCACAAGATACTGAAAAGCATTTTGAGTTGCAGAAATTAAGTTTTTGAAATAATGGACTAGCCTGCCACATCTTCATTTCACTCTGATTTTAGGGTGTCTACACAATTGAGCCCTCTGTAGGCTGAAAACCTTTATTTCCATTAAAAGACTTGGCATCCTTTTGTTCCTAAGACATTACCCTGTCGTTATTTGTATAGATATCCAACTTCATATTGAGATCTGATGTATCTAATGTGTTTCTTTAAAGTGTTCCTTTAATTTTTGTGAGCAGTGTATATAGAGGTGTAGTGTAGAGTTCAGGGGAAGTTATGTTGAGGGTTACAAGATGAATGCTGTGTGTATGCTTGTCCCTCCTGCTGTAATAAAGTTCAAAAGGAAACATACAGTAATGGTCAAAAAGTAGATTTTTTTTCTTGATGATCTTTTGTCATGATTCATTTAATTGTTATTTTAGTTGTGTTTGGAACATGTAAAAAAAATTTACATAGTCTTGTAGCTCAGGCTCTGCTGTTTGTTAGAGGTGCAGCTTGATGATATATAGGGTATACATTGTGATGTAAAACTTTTCTGGTCCCCAATTGAAGGGCGCTCGAGCTCAAAATGTCACGATGTGGTGGACCCATGTGTGGTGGAGCTGGACCAGGAGGCAAAAACAGCAGATGAGGTACAAAATAGGCTTTAATGAATAATGGCAGGTAAGATGACACAAACTAGAGCAACGTAACAGGGTGAAAACGCACAATGATCCGACAATACAAGTGCAAAACAGGGAGGTATAAATACACAAGGGTAATCAAGAACACATGGGCAGGTTAACAAGGGGCAGGTGAGTCCAATAAGCACCTAATGAGGGGAGAACGAGACCAGGAGTCAGAGGGGGTGGAGCAGATCCTGACAGTACCCCCCCCCCTCAAAGGGCGGCTCCTGACGCCCATGACAGGAGCCCCCCTAGAAGGAAGGGTGAGGTAAAGTCCAGGAAAAAAAAAAAGACAAAAAGTCCAAGGACCTGGAGCTCCCAGGAGGGGACATGAAAACCCAAGACCTCACTGCAGGATCCCCAACACATGGCATCGAGCTGGGGCCTCTCAATCAGGCGGCACGGCTGGAGCACAAGTAGTATTGGATCCGCAGGAGATCTGGAGACAGCTGGAGTGATGAGACGGTGGAGCAGCGCGAGGATCCCAGGACCAGCGGCAGGTACTCAATGATCCACGTCAGAGCAGGTGCACATCAGGAAACCAGGTCCATCAACAGCAGCTCAGATGAAGGAAGGAGCAGAGGAGCGGGGAGACAGGTCCTACCACCCAAGGAATGATGGCGTGCGTAGGGCTTAACTCCACAAAATCTCTGGGACTTCTGCAGCTTCCGTGACAAAAAGATGGTGAAGGCAGCGGAGGTGAGGAGAATGGGCTCGACCACCCGGAAATGGCTAGGATGCGTCGGAACCCCCAGAAACAAAACTCCTTTTCCTGCTGCGGTGAAACAAAATTAATTTCCTCCAGGCAGATGTTGAAGCTCACCACAGGGTCAGGTTGGTCGGATCATTCTGTCACGATGCGGTGGGGATGGTGGTGGACCCATGTGTGGTGGAGCTGGACCAGGAGGCACAAAACAGCAGATGAGGTAAAACGGCTTTAATGAATAATGGCAGGTAAGATGACACAAACTGGCGCAACGTAACAGGGTGTAAACGCACAATGATCCGACAATACAAGTGCAAAACAGGGAGGTATAAATACACAAGGGTAATCAAGAACACATGGGCAGGTTAACAAGGGGCAGGTGAGTCCAATAAGCAACTAATGAGGGGAGAACGAGACCAGGAGTCAGAGGGGGTGGAGCAGATCCTGACACAAAAGGGTAAAATATTAACGTTAAATTCCCACCCCTATGAAAAATATAATTTTACATCACAACATTTGCACTGAAACAGTTTCTTAAACTTCAAAATCCTGGGGAAAAAAAACAACATTTGGACTCAGATTCTTTATGTCAGTATCCCGTTATTACAGCAACACTCAGGACGATGTAAAATTTTGGGATTTTTGCAGTAATAATACTTCAACTTTGGAAAGCTGTCTCTTTATATGAATAGTTTAAATACTGAAACCTGCAGTTTTTATCCAAATTAAAACATACCAGGCAACAGGTCCTCCTTTCTTTGAGTTTTGTTTGTTTGTCTCATTTTGAGTACTTTTTCCAATTATTTCATGCACTGACCGCATGATTAAATTAAATAACCAACATTAATAACTTGTCAAACGAGTCGAGATTCATTACGAAGTAAGATTAAAACAACATTGTGTTTTTCTTTATAAATAAGCATGAAAAAATATAGTTGAGCTGCACAAAAGGACAAAAGATATTTTAAACTATGTTAATTAGAGAAATAATAAATACATAAATAAATATATTTAGCCAGAACTGACATTTCTCATCATGACTTCCAGGTCATAATTTTATAATAAAATTTGTGGGAAACAGAAATGATTTGACCCAAAAGCGTTCACCTCGTGTGTGTGTGTGTGTGTGTGTGTGTGTGTGTGTGTGTGTGTGTGTGTGTGTGTGTGTGTGTGTGTGTGTGTGTGTGTGTGTGTGTGCGTGCGCACGTGCACTTTCATGCAGATCATCATCACAATGTGGAAGTTTGTCAGAATCCCAGGAATAGAAGCTTTAAAAAACTGTTTCCGTCCTGTTTTCATTTGCTGAACCAGAACTTTTTCCTTCAGCCATCCCTGATGCGTTCAGACGTGGTTCTGAGAGCAGACGGGTTTCGTGCCAGTTATAATATGTGGTCGTGTGGTTGTCATAATCGCTGCCATCAGAGCAGCAACAGTCAAGAAGCAGCAGACGATAAGAACTCAGCCTTTCACAGACAACTGAGCTGAGCTTTTATTTATTTCTCTGAGATTTTAAGTGTTTGTAGAAACTAGTGATGGTATAGTGGCGCTGAAAACATGCAACAACATGTAATGAGTCTATCTTGTATATTAGTTTCACCTTTCAAGTTGAATTATTCACATAAACAAAATTTTTCATGATTTTCTAATGTTCAAGCCCCCTACAGTCTTAATGAATACTTACATCCTTAAACTGACTGTTTTAGGTTTCAGCAGCATTACTGTGACATTCTGTCTTGCCATTGGCTATCACAGTTTCCTTTTTTTAACCATCCATCCATTGTCTATACCCGCTTATTTATGCAGGGTCACGGGGGGCTGGTGCCTATCTCCAGCAGTGTCTGGGCATGCAGGCAGGGTACACCCTGGACAGGTTGCCAGTCCATTGCAGGGCAACACAGAGACACACAGGACTAACAACCATGCACACACACACTCACACCTAAGGACAATTTAGAGAGACCAGTTAACATGACAGTCATATTTTTGGACTGTGGGAGGAAGCCGGAGTACCCGGAGAGAACCCACGCATGCACAGGGAGAACATGCAAACTCCATGCAGAGAGAACCTAGACTGGGATGCAAACCTGGGACCTGCTTGCTGCAGGGCAACAGCGCTAACCACTGCACCACTGTGCAGCAGGATGAGACATGAGAATAGAAAATGATGAAACTTTCATCATGTGATCTAGTTGTTATTGTTCACGGGATGAATGAGTTGTTTGTTATCGTGATTTTTTTGAAATCGTGTTTTTTCTTCTCATTTATATTTCATATTCAAAAAGCAGTAATCATACCAATCTCTGCATCATTAGCAGCGTGATTTTTTTTAATCGTGATTTTTTTTTCTTATTTTGCATTTATAAAGCAGTAATTCTATCAACATGTTTATAAAACCACAGCATTAAACTAAATTAAAATCTTGAAAACTATGATTCATCATGTGTCATGTCTGGGTTTTGTCAGATAATCAATCCTTGTTCGTTTGTTTCCTCTTGAAACTTCACTGTTAGCTGGTGAATTCATAAAAATCCTTGAGATGATTTCTACCTTGTTTTCAGATGTGTAAAAATAAAAACCAACTAGCAAACACGTAAAAAAATGATTCCATTGTAAAATCGTGTCATAGAGTTTTACGCACACAAACGGTGTGAAAAGTAAAGTGAGTCACTTTGTCGTCAAAGGAAGTGATGCACAATGACAGACCTTCACAAGAGGACTCATCCTGCTCATGGAAAGAAGAGCTGTTTTAGTTTCCAAGGCAACAAAAATAAAAAGTGTATTTTCACATGAAGAACCAATTATCTCACACTTTTGTTCCTAATAGAGGATGTGGAGAAGGTATTAACCCAAACAACAAAATAAAATGTTTATCTGATCAACGCACTGACATTTAATATGTTAAAATATAAATATGTTGGTTTCCCTGAAATAAATACATGTCACATGAATGTGCATTAATGTGCCAGCTGGCTCCTTCAGGTTTCTCTCAGTACTGCAAACTTAATTCTCAGAGACCCCAAAATACATTTGAGCGGTAGAAGTTTATGGTGAATTATGCAGATGAGATCAGAGAATCTGAAACAAACGAAGGACAAACATCAGTCATTCAAACTCCTGAAAGACATAAAAAAAAACTGCACTGGGTGGAATATTTCTCAGAGGGGTGATTGTTGGTGTAAATTGTGTGTTTATGGAGTGTGAGAGTGCAGCGGTATTCAGAATGAGGTGTGGTGTGGCTCTTGCACAGATGTGTTGGTTAAATTTCCTTAAAACTGATTCAGATCCTGTTAATGCACCAACAGCGCCAACAGCGTTGGCCCATCAGACCCATCAGAATTTGCCTGGGTCACAGCAAATTCGCAAAAAGTTCAAATTAAAGGAAGTAATGATGCTGCCACATCCTGGCACGACTCTCAGATCACATCAGGATGCAGATATGAGCCAGATGATCACCATGCTAGCAGGACTAAAGGTGGTCCATGACTGAAACTAGATGACCAAGTCACGCGGGTGCACACCAGGCAGTTCCACATNCTGGTGGTGGTCGGAGGGACTGGTGGCGCCAGTGCTCGGCAGCCTCGCCTCTGTCAGTGCACCCCAGGGCAGCTGTGGCTACATCGTAGCTCATCCCCACCAGCGTGTGAATGGGTGAATTGAGTTGATTGTGTTGTGAAGCGCCTTGGGGGGTTGTAGAACCCTAAGAAGGCGCTATACAAATACAGGCCATTTACCATTTACCTCTTCACTTGCTGCCAGTGATGGTTGCACTCCCAGGGATTTTTGACCCTAATGGCCATCCGTTGGTAAGGTCCTACTTGAACACAAAAATATCGCTTGCTTGCAATGATTGAGGTATGTACTGCCCCCTATCGCCAGGGAAAATAAACACAGTCACTTTAAATGTGGTTGGAATTGTGGATTCATGAATGACTCAGCAGCATTGAGATGGTAAACAATAGGGATGTGAATCTTTCAACAACTCACGATTCGATTCGATTCCGATTCTCGGGGTGCCGATTCGATTCAGAATCGATTTTCGATTCTCGATTCAAATCGATTCACAATCAAAATTAACAAAGAGTGTCAGTTCCAGAATTAAATACTTTCTTCTGCAAGTTAGAAAAAGCTATGGGAAATTGTTATTTTACTTTAAAGAAAACTGGTTATGTTTAAGAAAATGCAAATTAACAAGGTAAAATAAAGTGATTCTAAAACTGTAAACAGAGGCAATCTTTTGATGAAAATGCAACATTTATTGTTGCTTATACCTTGTAAAATTTAACAAATCTTTACAATAGTAGCTTTGAAAGTAATGCAGTCAAATACTTTTCAAGTATGTGTGGCAACAAAGTTTAACATTATGAAGACTAACAGGCACTAATTAGGCTATGTTCACACTGCAGGCAAAAGTGCATCAAATCCGCGTGTTGACCTGCATGTGACCCTTATCTGATTTTTTTGTGACAGTCTGAACAGCACAGATCCGATTTTTCCTAATCCGATCCCGGTCGTTTCAATATGTAGTACTGATTGCGACACATATGCGCATTTTTTGAAAGCGACTGCAGTCTGAACGGTCATGTCGCATTAAATCCACCTCCTACGTCACTGCTCAGCGGAGGTGAGCGTCGTGTCAGGACCTTTCTGAGGAGGAGCGCTGAAGAGCAGCGCTGACAGAAGGATTCAGGGGTCTGTGGGACATCCTGTCAAGTTTTGGAATTAAAAATACAAGAAAGCATGAGAACGGGAGGTGCTGCTGGAGCGAAGCGCGTCTCGGTCTCCGTGACAGCGGGGCTGGGGGGTTCTCCGAGAGAGCTGGGCGGGGGGTTCCGTGAATGAACTTAATACCGAAACATTTTTAGGGAATACTAACTGGGGAAGACGGCGGGAATAAGAAGAAAAATAGTTTTAAAAATAGTTTCCACCCCAAAACGAGAGACTCAGGTGTGATACTGTGGCTGAACTGTCAGTGAAGGCTTTCACATCACAACTCCACCTCTCCTGGTTCTGACGGTGACTTCTTGTCTTCTGCGCATGCGGGTCGCTTTGGGGCTGTGAAGCGTTCACACTGGAGAGTATTTGATGTCGCATTTCAGTTATAATGTGAACAGCCACACACAAAAAAAAACGGATTTACTCAAAAAAATCGGAATTGAGCATCAAGACCTGCAGTGTGAACGTAGCCTAACAAGCATCAATTATGCACGGTGCACTCGGCATGAAACAACAATCAAACTAAACAGGATAACACCATTTAAACATTATAAAACATAATGTAACTTACTTCTTGACTCATAAAACGCACACAGGATAATAATAATAAAGGTAAGTCTCTGTCGTATTTCAGCAGATTGCAGTGTAGGAGCACACAGCAGAGCAGCTACAGCTAGCGCTGGTGCGCCAGCGATGATGCGTTCAGGGACGCTCGGAAATACGGCAGTTTACATAAAGGCTTTCAGACAGAATCGATTCTGAACCTTTATGAATCGATTCTGAATCTTTATAAGTAAGAATCACGATTCGAATTCGAATCAATTTTTTCAGGCACCTCTAGTAAACAAACTGTTATAGCTCTCTGTAGCCATCTGAATGCATTCACAGTTTTAATTTGTACATTATCCTAAAGAAGTAATGATTATCTTGCTGGTTTCTAAAGTATTTAAATCCCACGACTGGCGGGTCACACAGATTATAGGTCATCACTACGTCACACTTCCATGTAGTTCATGGCCATTTCTGTTGTCATGAGGTGAATCAAATAGTGAGTCAGTTCCCATTCCTGAGGTGTGCAGATCACTTGTTGCATTTCTGCTCTGAAAGAAGCCAAAGAGAAAAGATGCAAAGGGATGTTAGCTGTCAGAAAGAAAATTAGAGACATGTTCGATTTCACTACAAATGCAAAACGATCAACTGTGCTATGGCACTTTTAAAAAAGGAGCACATGCCAGAGAGGTGACTGTTTGCTTTGGGTTTTGGAGATTTAAATAATGATCCTGTTGGTAGTGTTGAGTTGTTGGGTGACAGAGAAATAGCTTGAGAGCTATTGTGAGCACCAGG
>SSNS01001001.1:15564-44256 GCA_006937985.1 Aphyosemion australe
GCTGTTGATCTGTCAATTCCATTTTCATCCATTAGAACCTTATTCTTTAAACTGGAAACTATGTGTGTGTCCCTTTATGTTTACTGACACATTTCTAAATACACATTTCATTAGTCAAGTTAGACTCTGCTTCACAGCTTCTACCTGGTAGCCTGAGGAGGTTATGATTTGGATTATGATGTTGGCTTGGTCCTGGCCCCAGGTTGTCACTAGACCCAAAGTGGGCAACGAGGAAATCAGCACTGTTGGGGGTACTGAAGTGATCTGAGTGTTGCTCAGGCCTGAAGCAGCTTCCCCGAGGGTAACAAAGATTTGCTCTGTGATGGTCTTGATGTTGGATGCCAAAGCAGCAGATGCCTATGAAGTACAATTTACAAGCATTGTGAAAATTGCTGATTACACATCTATGACATAACAATCACTTTTCTTAACAAGGAGTTAGCTTGGAGGGTTGTGGATGCTTCAGCCTCAGGAGAGCACCACTTCCCAAGTTAACGGAGACAATCACTGAGCAGAACTTTTATACTCAGTTGAAGTTCTGTGTAGGAAATATTTGAGCTAGTACCTGAGGGTCCTCGATTCCACTGCAAAATGCATTCCTCATGTCCAGGATGGCCACGGTGTTGGCTTCATTTAGAGACGTATACACTGCACTCGGGATGGCAGTCGAGCACAACAAAACACCCGAAAGCCTGGATGGAGAGAGACACATTCATCTTTAAGCGCACATAGATTTTTTTTAACAGAAGGAGTGTCTTTGGTTCAGTTGTCATAGCAGTATTTGTTTTTCTATCGTACTTACTTGAACAGGCTGAAGCTTGGGTTGACTGTAAACAGCTGAGTGATGTAGTAATTTCTTACATCTACGGCAATTGTCGAGTTGTTGAAAAGCTCCAGATTAGCTTGGTCTTCCCAAAACACCTCAGCCTTTAAATACAAGTGCAAAGTAAAAACAAGAGGTAAGCACCAACACGTTTCACCACGTTAAGAGTCATGGTTTTGTGAAACTATCCGATAAAACCAAGGGCATAATGAGGTAAGAGTAAAATGGAGTTAATGTACTTTGCACTTCACTTAACAGATTATTTGAAATGAATATATGACCATTTTCCTTGAAGCCTTGTAACACACCATTGAACATCATTGGCTACATATCATTGATTTGATTTAATCTTAAAGGAATTTGAATTCTGCTTCCCCTCACGTCACCTCTTGGATAGAATGTGGTTGGAGGGATGTTTGAACAGCTTTGGAACACTGTAACCTTTGCCAATAGATTTGAAACGGGGAAGTGACTTGTTAACTTCTGTCCTGTGTTGGAGTTTAAACTTTCAAAAGTGTTATATAAAGATGATGTGAACACAAACCTGAGATGTGGAGACAAAGCCGGCGAGATCATTCAGACTGATAAATGTCACAAAGCTGCCAATATAGTTGAAAAACCAGGAGGTGGAGTTGAGTTCTGGATCACTGGGATTATAGCATCTGGCTCCAGAGCCTGTGGAGAAAGAAACAGCCATTTAGCACTGTCAGCAAAAGAGTTTCTAGTCTTTTATAGTTTATAGCCTTAATTATGTCTGATGACAATATAACTTGTTACACATCCATCCAACGTTGCACTAATACAAATTTCATACCAGTGCTCAAGTAGCTCCTTATGGTGTTGTACACATCCTCCGGTCCAAAATCTGTAGTGTTGTATGTGAAATTGTTTCCCATATAAAACACCCTGTTGAAAGAAAAAAATCATGTAAACAGAGTTACCTTCAGTCCTTCCATTTAATTTGATCACTCTGTGAGGAGAAAGACTCACAGTTTCTGGAAGGCCTGACATGAGGCGCTCTGAACTTCAGTGGGGCTGATGAGGTCCTTTGTGAGGAATCTCAGGTAGTTCTTCAACAGTACATCAAACCACAAATTCACCTCAGATGTCATGTTGCTGCTCAGAGCCATTTCCCAAACACAGGGGAGGATCGCCTCCTTCATATCATCAGAAACAACTTCCTAAAGGAGCCGTAGAAACAAAACACACCATCAATGATGCTGAGAACTTACATAGATCGTCGCGTCAAAGTAACTAACCTGAAATTTTTTTTAATAACATTTCACATCAGAAAAACATAATTTCTGAAATTTTACAGGTAATTTGTGTCATCATATACATCACAGAAATCTGAACTGGTAAAAAAAAATGTTTTATTCATTCCACCACGTTTCATGTATTAGTTTTTATAGTTTGTGACCATATTTTAAGTTATACTAAAGTTTTGGGGTGGTGCTTTTTCAGATGCCCTTTTTGCCATCACAGTTTTGACTTTACCATTTGGCTCTGACATTTCTAATATGCTAGCTTACATGCTTTTACTAAATCATTAACAGTTTTTGTACCTGAAATTACTCTCAGAATTAGCTGCATGTGACTTTAAGGTTAGCTTCTATCAGTCATTGTTTCAATCCAATTGTTAATTAAAGTCCAACAAAAACATCTAAGCTCTTGTTTCCAATTAAATTTTACCTTTGTTTCTAAGCTTGCTTGTATATTTTCTGCATTTGATATAAACATTACAGCATCACATGTAGTAACTTCTCTTACCATCATATAGCCAGCAGCAACACTTGTTCTTTGTAACACTGAAATTTCAGGACACTTGTACCCATGATAGGAATAGTGCTTAAAATTACTGTCTCAGATTAGCTGCAGCATTTAATGATCATTTTTCTTTGGAGCACTTACTGCCCGTATCATCTCTAGAACACCGTCGTCACACCATATCACACCGGTTCTCAAGCAGCTGCATTGGCTTCCAATCCACTTTTGTATTGAGTTTAAAATTCTTCTGTTAACATTCAAAGCCCTCAATAACTTGCCCCCCCCATATTTAACTAATCTCCTCCACGTTTATACACCGTCTCGCACTCTTCGTTCCTCTTCTTACAGCCTCCTCATCATTCCACACACCCGTCTATCCACCATGGGATTCAGGTCATTCAGTTCATCTGCACCGCAGCTCTGGAATAAACTTCCACTGGGTATTCGTACGGCTTCATCTATCCAAACATTCAAATCGCTTCTTAAAACTCACTTATTCAGCCGTGCATACGCCACTTGATCCTTTTTTTTTTTTTGGCGTTGTCTTATTGGCCCTTATTATTATTATTATTATTTATTTATTTATTGTTTTTTAAACCTCCTCTTAATTTGTTTTTATGCATTGTTCTGTTGTTGATGTTAAGTGTTCTTATCTTTAATTGATTTGTTTATATTGATTTTAAACTTTGGTACTTGTGTTCATGTTTTATGTTCAGCGACCTTGAGAGTCTTGAAAGGCTCTTATAAATAAAATGTATTATTATTATTATTATTAATATTATCACATACCAGAAATAGCTTTAGTTTTTGTAATGCTGACTTTCATTTAGCTATTTTGTGTGGATGATGTCTCAATACTTATTCTAAACTTGTTCTAGTTAATCCATTACTACTGTGAGCTTCTTTTTCTGCCCTCAGAGTTGGTTCCAGCATTACCTTAAGAGGCACCCTGCTGAACAAACCAGCATAGACCAGCGTAGCTGGTTACAAGCATATGTTCTGTTTTGGTGCTGGTATGCTGGTCCAGCACGCAACACTAGTCCAGCATGGGATGCTGATGATTGTATGCTGGACCAAAATGCAAGACCAGCATCCCATCCTGGACCAGCGGCTAAACCATCATCAAAACACAACATATGCTGGTAACACCTATGCTGATCTATGCAGTCCTACAACAGGGATGCCCAATCCTGGAAGGACACTATCCAGGCACGTTTGAGTTATCTCACTGCTCTAACACACCTGATTTTAATCAGCAGGTAATTAACTTTCCACAGAACTTGATGAGCTGCTGAACAGCTAATTCAGGCACTGAATCAGGTGTTTTGGAACAGGTAAACAACTAAAGCATGCTAGATGGAGGCCCTCCAGGACCAGGATAGGGCACCCTTGTCCTAGAAGGAAGTGTGTACCTGGGATTGCCTGTAAAGATCATCTGGAAGTCATCATCTTCTACTATTGAAAGAGGTTGCATGTCTTTGACAATCATGTTTAATATTCTGTCTGTCAGCTCAGCAGCTCACAGAGTCACATTTCTGACAAAGATGTCCCAACAAGACTGTGTTCTGCCGCAAAATATTTGAAAAGAAACAACTAAATTCTGAGTCTGAAATGTTAGACCCCATTTATAAAAGGCTCATTAAGATATTGCTAATAACATTTAAATTCTACTGGTAACAATGTAATGGTGGCGTGTTTCTTTTATTATGATGATGATGAATAAGTTTTATATAGCGCGTTTATCAAATACTCAAAGACGCTGTACAAATAAGAAAGCAAACTAGCAAACAAGACAAATGAATAAAATAAGAATAGGTTAATGTGGTTTGAATGCTTGATTGAATAGGTGAGACTTTAGCAGATTTTTGAATTTTTTGCAGTGAGTCAGCATCACGAATGTGTTGAGGGAGAGAGTTCCATAGGGTTGGGGCAGCCACGGAAAAGGCTCTGTCTCCGATGGTGCGGTGCTTTGAAGTGGTTGTCTGAGAGAGCAGATTGGAAGCAGAGGATCTGAGATGGCGGGTAGGGTGATAGTGTTGTATAGTGTCAGAGAGATAAACTGGGGCAAGATTATTGAGAGCTTTGTAGGTGATGAGTAATGTCTTGAATTGAATGCGCTGGAGAACAGGAAGCCAGTGAAGGTTTTGTAAAACCGGGAATTTTTCTTCTTCTTGTAGAGTTTATTCATTGTTAGTTCACTGTGAACATGATCAATGTGTTTTTTCCCATCTCCACTTGAGTATACTACACGCTAGCATTAGCATTAGCCGACCTGATGGTGGATTCACACTTGATCCTAAACTTTGGGCAGTTTCTGCCTTGTCCATGGTTTTGTCCTTGGTGGTTACACTATTTTCTTCCATGACACCTAGATTACCACATTGTGTGCCAGCAAAATGTGTTCATTTAACGAAGCCTTGAATCAGTAAAAATTGATTAAAGAAATTGATTTAATCAAACCATTTAAATATTAATTTCAGCCCTAGGCAGTCTACTCTATTTACCAGTATGTTGCAGGTTTTGTACGTATATTTATTATCTGATAACACAAAAAATAAAAATAAAATTCACACTAGTTGTCACACACACTGGTGTGTGTGAAATTTGTTCTCCACATTTGACCCATCCTCTGGGGAGCGGTGAGCTGCAGACAAAGCCACGGTCAGGAACCATATGATGGTTTAACCGCCCAATCCAACTCCTTAATGCTGAGTGTCAAGCGATGAGGCATTGAGTGCCATTTTTTCAAGGTCTTTGGTATGACTCGACCGGGATTTAAACCCCAATCTCCTAGTTCCAGGGCCGACACTCATACCACTAGGCCACTGAGCTGATCTAGAAGTTGCCTAGTCCAAAGCTAGTCCATGATGTAAAAAAGGTTGGAGACAACCTCTGCTGTATATGACCGTGAAAACATTTTTCTACATAAGAATTGTATGTTTTTATCAATATTTAAGATGACAGACATACGTTTTCTAGAAATGCTGCAGAGTTGTAGTAGTTGTTAAAGATGACACAGACGAGTGAGCCGTTAAGCACGCCAGGCTGACTGAGGATCTGACGAAGCTCTGAGGTGCTGATGGTGTTTAAAAGCTGAAAAGAGAAGTCAAAATGTTGATATGGCAGATGGCGTAGTGGTCTCAGTAGGATTTCTGTAATGTAACTATAATTATTAAAGGAAAATTCCACTGTTCCCCACATCTGAAACTATGAAGGACATGGATTTTTTTCACCTCTGACTTGCGTGTTGGTGGCAGGAGAGAAACAAATGTTGTGACATCAGGAAAACCAAAGCTCAGGAAACTATGTTGTAGGAAGACGTAGAAGCTTCCATTGTTGTAACACTTCAGTGGTGTTGGACCTTAGACAAGAATATATTTTTGTTTTTTGTTGTAAATGTGAACTTCTTGAATCATTTTAGTAACAAAAGTACACAAACCTTGGAGGAAGAAAACAATGTTTTTGTAGATGTCTGTTTTGGTGTAGTTGCTTAGTGTCATTTGTATTTGATCAAGCAATTCAATCCTGAATTAAAAGGAATTCATTGTTTAAAGCACAGCTGACAGGCTCATCATAAGTAATTTAAAACCCAAATTTATAATGTTATTAAAAATGAAATGCAGCTAAACTTTGAATGTACAAACACTTACATTTCCTGGCTGATGTTACAGCTCCTGTTTGTTGCAGTGCTGAATAAAGGTGTCACCAAACCCGGAGATAAATTGACCAGGAAAGGCCTCATACGAAGCCTCAGCCACAGCAGGAACTCTTCATCACTAACAGCTGGAGAGGAGAGACCAGCTCTGTCTAGAATTTCCTGGAGGAAGGCCGATTTCACCTCCTGTGTGTAGCTGGAAGGCTGAGCCTGAGGCAAAAAAATCGGTACAATTAATATCATTTTATTGTTGAATACATAAATAATACAGGGAATCTAAGAGCTGTGGAGTGAATTGTCTTATTGAAATTATAACTTTTATTTAGATGAAAATATATTTGTAGTTAAGAATAATTAAGTAATGATAAATAATTGATGTTGCTTCATTATCTCATAGTCCTGTTGTTATCAATTTAATTTTCATTCAATTCAGTGTATTTATTTAGCATCAAATCACAATAAGATTCATCCAAATGCACTTTAAAAAGTGAACATTCCAATTGAACCTACTTATCAGTACACTGAGTTCAGTTTATTATGCCAATTAGTTAGAAAAGAAAACAGTAGAGTCACTGACTTGTAGTGATGGTAAACTCGATTCTTTTGACTGAATCAAGTTTGAATAAGTCATTCACCAAAATGATTTGGGTTTTTGAGTGAGTCGTTTGTCCTCTGAGTGAGGCCAGCTATGGAGGAAGTGAGTGATTTGTTCATGCTATGATTTAGCACCAGACATTGCAAGCTAGCTTTCAGGAAGGGAGGGGGTGAGTGAATCAAACGTGCTGTTAGCAGAGCGATGCTACTATGAACTAATGAGCTTCCAGACCAGAGCAGGTTAGGGAATGCTTTTATTAAGAAACTAGCTGTTGTTTTTGCCACAATTTTAATGATAAGCTAGATCTTTTTCTACTAATGAAATTGGTTTCATTGAAATTCATTGAAATTGGTTTCATTCTAACAGTAACAGGGACAGTAAAGGAGTCATTTGGGATTGTGACTCACGATTCACAAATCAGTAAAGTGATTCTTGAGTATTGAACGATTTGTTCATGACTCGCACATCACTACTGACGTGTCCGAGACTTTACAGCAATTCCCATATCAAACTTCCAACCACAGGGAAAACATCCTTCCAAGAGTCATTTTTATTGTTTTTTGGTCCAGATAGACTTAAAAGTGGCAGCTGAAATCATTTTGAAAGAAACCGTTTTGCAGGATTGTTTTTTGTTTCAAACATAAAACAATGGTTGAGAACTTCAGGTAAGTAATTTTCATTTCTACAGCAGCTCACTTGCTATAGTTAAGTTCCATCCTAATCTAACTAATGACATTGTAAATAAGCAATTTCTTCTTAAAATGTGTGTTTGACAGCTTGTTCAAAAGCAGATATTCAAGCCTGATTTTATTCTGAATAAATTCTGTTACTGCACTTCTGAAGCTCATTATAAAGCAAATCTGTTTAACAGAAAAGTTTTATTAATCATTGTACATCACTTGTCTATGTTATAATGTTTATGACAGCTTTACATTTTAATGGCTATTTTATTACCTATTTAAATAAACCTGTGAGGATGGGGGCATAATGAAACAATAGTTTTTGTTTTATCTAGAAATCCTGTTTATTAATGCTACTCTTCTACAGACAACAGAGACCTGCAACTAGCGATTAACCGCAGAAGAGCCCTGGCTGTATCAGCTCTGCAGTCTCTCTGGAAACCACTCTGGCGGCACCAGACCATCTCTCGCAAGACGAAGCTCCGTATTTACAACTTCACCATAATCTCCGTCCTGCTCTACGGCTCGGAGACCTGGCCCTTAAATAAGACTCTGGCTGCAAGAATCGATGGCTTTGATAGCAAGGCTTTGAGAATCATAGAGAACATCAGGTGGCCCCAGCGAATCTCCAACCGTTTGCTAAGAGAACACACATGCCAGCCAAGAACATCATGCCTGGCAGCGCAACGCCGCACCTGCTGGCTAGGCCATGTTCTTCGCCTTCCCTTTGACCATCCAACCAGAACCATTCTGCAGTTTGACCCGAGGTCCGCCGGCTGGAGACGACCACGAGGTAAACCCTGCACTCGATGGCTCGATGTTGTAGCGGAGCGGGACGACAACCGACCCTTCGCAGGAGCCGTGATGATGATAATGATGACTTCTACATATAGCTAGATTGTATATAGGTCTCGTTCACTGACAAACCGTGTAAGACCTGGGTCTTTTTGAAATACGTGGGTTACTCTGAGCTGCATATGCATGCTTCTACCCCCATTGGCTGCAAAAAGGAAGTAGACAGGGAATGAGTGAGTCACAAAGAGTCAGTCTCTACTACATCACAGAGGAAATTAGTTTTCATGGCTCTGCCCACCTTGGCTTCTGACCACTCACAGTAAGGAGAGATCAAAGCACGTCTCGGCTAGTAGAAGCTAACCATTAGTGACTCTGCAACATGGGTGAACGTGTTCTGGCTTGTGTTATTAGTGGAGACCAAACTTCAATGTTGCATTTTTACCAAAGAAAATATGTTTCACAATATTCGGAGTTTTGTTTACTGAGACAGCAGAAGAGTCACGTTGCTGTTAGCCAATCAGAAGTGAGATGTTTGAATGATTTGTATAATCCAAATTAAATGAACAATTTAATGATTAAAACCTGTAATTCTGTTGTTTTCCACCCCACCCCTTCAACTAACCTGTCCCCCTCTGAGACAGAAGCGCAAGACTAGAAAGCACAGCAATTTTTTGAAAAAGTGACTCAATAAGTTATAGATCAATTTCACAAGTGACAATCAGAATATATACTGTGGAGAAAAAAAATATTAACCTCAATGACTGGTGACACTATGTCAAAGAAAGCACCAAGGTCTGTAGGGTTGATGACTCTCATGATGTTTGTCACATCTTGTGTTGTATTTAGCTGTGAAGGGATTGCTGCGAGCTGGGCCAGCTGACTGAAACTCAGAAGATCTGCAACCTCAACCTAAACGAGACCAACACAAAGTGAATACTAAGAATCTTGGTTATTAAAGAGTGCAAATGTAAGCATTAGAATTCATATTACGTAGTTGTAATTCCAAAAGCTTTGCAAATCCTGTAACGTTGCAAAGCCAGAAAAGCTGCCAAGGTTTGTCTGTAACCATTGCTGAATATCAGTGGCAGAAAGGAGGCAGCCAGGATCTGCACGAGGAAAAATAACACAAACACTGATTGTGGTAACATGGTACGCATCAAAACATTGACTAAATGATCTTGAGAACCTGGCTTTACCCAATGAATCATTTCTTGTCAGGAATGGTTTCACAAAGTTTGTGAAGACTGCTTGCTGTTTGTCCTTGTCCATTAGTGCCGTTTGGTTGCTGAATGACTTCACACTAAAATTCAGACAGGAACACAAAATTGTTTCATTTAATACAGTAGAAATGTCTATGCCAGTATTTTTATTGTTCATCATTCCAGGAAAGAATTCATTTCCGATGATTCATCAGTGACTAATTTGAATCTTCAATATTTCATCTGATTTATCAATTTTGTAGCTTTATCTACATTGGTACTGATAATCACCCATTCTCTCCTAAAATAATGCATTCCTGTATTTGCCTAAAGCATGATGCTACTTCTGTGGGTTTACACATCTTTCATTACAACCTTTCCTTTTCTTCCAAGTTGGAAATATCTCTCCCTATTTGTTTTCTAGTTGTTGTTTTGTTTTGTCCTTGAGCAACTATTCTAAGTTCTATTGTTAGAAATACTGAAGTCTTATGAACAGGAGTGGATTGTCCATCTGTGAGTTCTGGAGAATCCCAGAACAGCATGAGTATTGTAAGGCCAGTGGGTATACTGCAGGTCTTGTGTCAGCACCTCCCGCTCAGAGATCCTCTGTCATAGGCTCGAGCAGACTGCAGTAATGTTCCGCATTTCCCAACTCTGGAACTTCATTCAGAAGAAATAAACTCTGAACTTCAACCCCTCCCACCCCGCTAATGTACCCGACCTGACCGACGGTGGTATTCCAGGGCTGAATTATTGTCCAGGTCTGTCCCTGCTTATCAACCTTTAGTTTTGGTAAATTTTATGTTTACAAGTGTATGAGCAAATATAATTTTGCCGAGTGAGAACTTAAGCCAATAATAAACAAATTGTCCATTGATTTATTTAGTTAGATTTATGAGAGCAGTTTAATCTAGGAATCGTTTTCACTTACAGCTGTTGGAAAGAACTGCAGCTGAAGTTCTGGTTCCCCAGTTGGATAAGGAAGCTTTCACTGATGTAGGGTAAAAACGGAGCCATCTTCAGCGAGAACCACAGTTGGACAAATGTTGGGTCACTCAGGTTTCCTAGACTGAGGCTGTTCAAGATTCCAAATACCTCCAGAACATCAGATCCAGATGCAGCAGTGTCCTGCTATTAAATGAAAAGGTGTAATTTTCTATTGATAAAACCTTTAGTATTATTTTTGTTACATTCTACGTATTGTGAAAAGCCCTGGGAAACAATTAGAATAGATATCTCTTGATATTTCACCATCTGCATTATTTTCATTCACACAATGTTATAGCTGTGACTGTCAAATGTACAAATGTGTTCAACTTGATGGTAAAAGAGATGAATTTATCTTATCACCAAGTCTAAGAAGACATTTAAAGATGACTCTACAATCCATCTGAGGTTTTGTTCCACTTTGGTGAAAAACTCTTCTGGTAGGCTTGCATTTTTCTTTCTTTTACAAGATAGCCCCTCTACGAAAGTGTCCACAGCTGCAGATATCTGAAGATTACAAGGATGGAAGCATAGGAATTAATAACATCAAATAGCCACCAGAGGGTGGTAATTATCAATATTTCTCAGTAGTGTTTAACAGCTGCACAGATTATGAAGCTGAGAAAGATTTTTTAATAACATAAATCCTGAACAGCTTACGCTGAGGCTGGCGTCTTGTAAGTTTACTCCCTGGCAAGATTCTTGGGAGCCATTGTTTGGAATGGAGGCAGTGCTGTAAAAACAAAAATGTAATTAAAGAGAAAAGTTAAATATCCAAATTTAAACCAAAATAACATTGATGCTGAACAGAAAATGTCAATAAAAGTATGCAAAGATGTATAGACAATTTATGTGCTGACCTGTTTTCAGGTGTAAGCAAATCTTGACCAACACCTATGGAAAATAATAAAATAGCTTTAGCCCTTTTTTTTATAATATTATTTGAGCAATATCCAACTCCTTAAATTTTTGTAGAACTTGTGTATTTCAATTAATAAAGGAATTGTTTTTCATACCATGCGTTGTGTTTGACTGTAAAAGAGTTTCAAAGGACATATTAATTCAATATGTTGATAAGATAAATGTGAGTTGATGAAATAAAGAAATAAGCTTACTGTTGTTGATGACGAACTACACACTGTGGAGGGGAAATCATTTTCTATTCATTATAAATATTTTCTGTATTTCATAAAAACCATACAAAATGCTAACATGACATTTAAAAAAGTCTGAATCTTCTGAATTGTGGTGACACTTACCCATCCAAACCACCAGAAGTGGAAGAATGTTCATTGTTATTCGGGGACCACCCATCGTCCGACGGTAGCGCAGCTCACTTTAGTGACCTTCAGTTCATTTAATTTGCATTACACAAACCAGCTAAAAATCCTTAAAAATAGGAGAAAATATAACTTATTTTTATATATAAAAATACTGACAAATGTTCTTATCTGGAAACAGACATCCAGATTTTGTTTTTAAAATTACAATAGATTTACATGTAAAGACAATTCTAATCTTATAACAAATGTATGTCAAATGTGTCTAAAACATGTTTTTCAAAAATAAATATTGCACAATTAGGGAGAAAATTTTAGAGTATGTTGAAATACAGCACAGTAGCTTTATGCAGAAAAGAAAGACATGCAGCTGGTTGGGCTTACCTGTTTAACTCCTTTGCTCTGTTAGAGGAAAGTGAGACTAAAACTTCAAAGGTAACGCAGGTATACACTGGGTGGAGCAAGTAAATCATCAGCTGTTTTCAAGTGACAAAGTTACGACAAGAAACAATACTAAGGTCTGGACATATTAATGTGGCACTTCTGGACAATAATTTGGTATTTTTGTCTGTTTAAGCATTTTAAATTTTGGGGAAAAACTGGGATCAAAAGCAGTATTATTTTCACTATAATTGTAAAATAATAGATGCTTTATAATAAATATATATTATACAGTGTAAAGGTTTGATTAATAATATTCTGAACAAGTAGTAACAAGTATCCTTTAATGAAATTCATATTCAAGACACCATGCTATAATTGCAGATGTTTTTCATTTAAGAGCCTACTTGGTTTGATCCACTAACAAACTGTTTTGTTACGTAAAATCAGCAAAAAGGATCATGCACAAATGTCTCAGAATGCATCTTTATTAGAGGATGAAAAAGGCTCAGTTTTTTCATTTGTCTTTTACATCTAGATAAGCTGATATTTATTATTAAAAAGACAGTTATATCTACATATCTAACTTGCTCATTGGCATGCAAGATACAAAGAACACAGGTCATAAATTGTTTTGCTGGCATATTAAACTTCTTATTCATTATGTTTATGTTGCTTGAGGTTTTGTTGCTCACTACTTGACCTCAAAACTTCCCAAACATCCCTTATTGGATTCAAGTCAGGCAGCGTATGTTTCAGTTTTGCTTTCTTCTCCAACTCCCATACTCTTGTGATTTTACCATCTTGTTTTGTCTTTAATATGATTTTGAGGCCATGATACATGCATACAAAAGACAACAGCTTATTAGTATAATAATGAGAGTGCATCACTTTTAACTGATTACTTTAAGTCAGAGAGAATTTAGTTGCTTACTAGTGTAGGCAAAGCTTTTTGTTTAGTAACTGCAGGTTTCATAACTAAACCTTTAGTGATTGTATAAATATGTAATTAAAGATGTACTGGGACACATCATCAGTCATAGTGCCCGGGGCATTGGTGTTTTGAATCTTTTAAAATCTAGTGGCCTGTATTTTTTGATGTAGTATTTTAATGGTAGATACTATAAAAATACAAACCCACTCCTATAAAACTCTGAAAAATATTTTTTGTTTGTTTTTATTCAATTCAGCTCAGCATTGTCACTACCATGAGGCCACACATTTCTTTTCTTATCCTGAGATACTTGTCTATTTGAAGACCCAACCAGTAGTCCTGTTCACCGTAGTCTAACATCAACTGTACAAATGCCATTTAAAATATATCTGAATATCTGAAAGCCTACTGGTCTCCACTGTGTACATCTGTCAACACTATTTGATATAAACATCAAACATCATAACAGTTGGTATTTAGGTTTTAGTTACTGTACACATCAAGATTGTGTTCTGATTATACCATTATTCAAAACTTCACCAATACCGGCTGACAAGACTTTGAGACTTATAAGGCAAGGAACAGGCTGGAGCACAGTGTGATTGTTAGGTCTGTAGAAAGCTCCTTTCTTTAGCGGACCTTAATTTCCTGGTTCTTTACTTCCAGAGGAGGTAGACCGGTAAAACTCTGTTACTGATACACTTCCAAAATATGACCATTATTCAGTCGGTTGGTTTTATATTGGTTTATTTAGAAAAAAACATAGAAAATGGTACAAACAAGACAATGTGACCCCCTGAAGCCACCCCTCATGGTCATCAGTCAAAAAAGGGGTCCAACTCCTTCGAGACATTTGGTGACATGGTTCATTTCCATTAGATCAGTACATGGAAATGTGACAAGATCTGCGTGTCACGAATCTTATTCTAAATGAACAAGATGTGACATTCATGGGTGTTGCTGTATCTAGTCTGATTGTGTAACACACCGGCATGCTGTACAGTACAGACAAATCATAGGGACGTGATCCAAGTCATGTCCCAGATCAAATAAAGTATCCAACACTACTCAGTTTAGAGGTTTTAATCAGAGGTGCAAACTAACTTTTCGACATAAGTTTAGGGAAAACTCTTTTTTTAACCTGTCCTGTCCTGGCAGTTGTAGCAGACAGAATGGTTGATCTGGGTGCCATAATATGCCAGAGCAATTTTACTCTACAGCAAGATGGATGTGGGATATTCCTCTTGTTGCACAATAGCCTTTATTATGTTTGTGGCATGTTAGACTGCATTCACTTAAAAAAATAGACATACAACACAAACAGGGAAAGAGAGGGAGGGGAAATGGAGGGACAGCAGTACAACAAACCGGCAAGACAAACCAGTGGGGTTGTCATAATAAAAAGAAAAGAAACAAAAAGAAAAAAATCAACATGATTAAATAGAATAGTAACTGTTATTATCCAGCTCTGGCCTGGGCTGTCCTCTGGACTCAGTGCGAGAAGTGGGTGACAAGAGTGTCCTGGCTAAACTTAGATCCGTGCTGGGCCACGAGTCACACCCCCTGCAGGACGACCTGTGTGCCCTGGAGAGCAGCTTCAGTGACAGACTGATCCACCCTCGCTGTGTGAAGGAGAGATACCGCAGGTCTTTCCTTCCTGCAGCTGTTAGACTCTATAATGGTCAATCCTAATATCTAACATACATCTGTAACATACCATTACAACTGTCATCACCTTCCAATACATGTGCAATACTTACTACTACTACTGTTATTATGTGCAATAATTATTAAACTCACAATTCAATATTTATTCATTCAAGTTATTTTCTTAAATACTTTTGTGTGATATTGTTTGTGTACTACTTATATTTTACTTTACTTCACCTTACTTTACTGTACTTGTGCTGTTGCAATACTGCAATTTCCCCACTGAGGGACAAATAAAGGTATTCTTATTCTTATTATTCTTATTGTCCTTATTTGTAGTAGCATGAGTTTGTGTGTGTGTCTATATTTTATAAAATATGTTCATGTGTGTTTATGTGGTTACCTATGTGTGCAGATCTAAGCTATGTGTTTGAAAGTGGATTTGTCACCAAGAGTGTTGTTTTGCTTACTTTTAAAAAAATATTGTGTATGTGATGAGGGAGGGGCTGCCCCCTGCAGCCCAGGTCCCACTAGCGCCAGAGTCTGGGGCCAGGCACGTCCTGCAGCTGATAGCCACCAGCGGATGGGCACAACTAGGCTAACCCAGACGGCAGACCCGAGCCAAGGAGGGGGGCTAGCCAGAGGATGTCAGGGCACCAGCCCCCAGCCAAAGGGTCATTAGAGGCCACCAAGCCCAGAGCCCAAAGCCCAGCACACTGTTGCCCCCACTGATACAGACCAGCCCAGTGTGAGCTGACCCCATGCCCTAAGGGCCCACCCCAACACCCTGCGAGGGACAGCCAGCATGGGGTGACCAAGCCACCCCGTCCCTGCCCCCCAGCAGAGTGAGTGCCAACCTGTCATCCCTGCCCTGAACACATAGGGATGGTGAGGATGGTATTTGGAGAGGGTACACTTGGCCACGAATATTGGGAGACCAAGCAGTGGAGGTCCCTTCCCATTCGGGGAGCAGCCCCCAAGGCAGGAGGCAGACCAAGGCGCCCAAGATCCCAAGCCAACAGCCAGCCACCCACCCACCATGCCACAGCATGGGCTAGGGGCTCCAGATCACACCCCAACCCGTAGGCACCCATCCATCTCCGCAACAGCCCCAAAGCCCCACAGGCAGTTCCAGATCCCCAACCCCACCGGGCCGATAGAGGGTAGCGGGCAGAAGCTGCAGGGGTGAAGCCTCAGCCATCCCCGCTCACCCACTGGTGGATCAATGTTGTGTGTGTGCATGTGCGTCTGATAATGTAGGTTGGTGTGTGGTGATGTATATGTCTAACATGCATTAAAATTGGGGGTTACAGTCAAGATGTGGGGATCCTACCACTGACAGGTAGCAGAATCCCCCATCCTCTACCATCCTCCCCCTGGCCCTACATGTCATAAAGCAATTGAAATTGGGGAGGCAGGGCAAAGGCTGGAGCTGGAGGCGGAAGGGAGGGACCACTGTTTGGGAGCTCCACCCATCCAACCTTGTGCCCCCTACCAGGCCCTAACCCCCAAGTCCCTGGTGTTGTATGCCTGAGGGGAGTGGCACAGCAGAGGCCACACCATTAATTGGGGGGGCAGGTTCGTGACTTTCCCCCCCTCCCCCCATGCAACTGCCCACCACCTCAGCAATCCCGCAGTAGCTGGGACCTGGAACCGTGCCCAGGAAACCCAGAGCCGTTCCAGGATTTCCAGGGGGAGATAGGCACCCCCACACGGGGAAAGACCAGTGAACCACTGAAGCAACCCCGCCAGTTTAGATAAAACTCTGATGTGGAAACATTAGTTTGCACCTCTGAATAAAACCTCTCAACTGAGTAGTGTGCTCCAGCCTGTTCCTTGTCTTATTATTCACATCCTTCAGCTAAGCACAGAGCACCTTCTATATTAAGACTTTGAGAATGTAATCAGAATGTACCCATCAAAGTTAATGCATATTTTCTTTGACCAAATTTCAGGTTGGTAATGAGGAGATTGTTCTTTAGACTGACTTGTTTTGTTTGGCAATTTAATTAATCTTAGTGACGCATCAGTACCAAGAAACCTGTATTAAAAGAATTTGAATAGGGGCCAGATTGCACATTTTGTAACAGCAAAACTGGTAGAACCTGGGTGTCAACATCCATTATCTTATTGAAGCTACTTCAAAGAGGTTTCTTTCTTGGAAAATGGAAATGATTCATTCACACGTAAATTATGACTTGCATCTGTAATTATCAATTATCATGAGGACTCTAACAGTTGCCCACTTTTACATTGACATAAAAACAGACTTTTTAAAAGAAAAATATGATATAAAAATATTTATACTACTTCCCATACTTTAAAGTGCCTTGTAAAAACAAAACCTTGCATGTGATTTAAGAGAAACTGTTTAGTTTCAGGTTACGTGCCAGTCAACACCTGTCAGTCGCACCTGTTTTTGATGCTTGTGATTGATGCATATTTCATACACCCAACAAAAAAGTAGTTCACAAGTTGTTTAACTAATTAACATTGCTACAAAGTTATTTTCATGGTCATTTTTACATTGGATAAGACTTAAATTATTTTTTACAAAAACAAATACATAAAACGTGTTCATACTGCCATCTAGCAACCCCTCTTGTGCGATACATATTCTCAACTGCAAAATAATTATTTTAAAATATCAGTGAAGCCAGATTACAAATACTGATATATTTAGTTTTTACTAAACAGTAAAAACAATAAAACATCACAGAGTAATTTAGTAATTACTGACATCACAGTGGACACAGAGCTGAATGCATACAAAGAAGAACTAGTCCATTTCTATTTGAGTGTCACCTGTTATCCACCCATCTATGACTCACCTGGAGTCCTGGGACTACTGTCAGACTGCTTTTTCTGGATTTCAGTTCTGAGTTTACCACTATGATTTCACAGACACTCATCAACAAACTTATGTTGCTAGGACTAAAGCATCAATTTTTACTCGAGCTTTAGACTTCCTGAAAAACAAACCAGTCTGTAAAGACCCTTTGTATCTCCTGGTCTCTACAAGGGTGCCTCCAGAGCTTTTTTACTTGTCATCACATATAATTGTTTTGAGAGATAATCTAGCATTTATATTGTAAAGTTTGCAGATGACACTGCTGTTGGTTTTACCTCTCACCCCAACAAGTCAATACATAGGAGGGAGGAAGGGTAGACCCTTTAGCGGTCCTCTTCCCTTTGATCACAATATTTTTATGTTTAGTATTTATAGTTAGAGACCATAAAGTGACATAGGTGTTAGGTTGAGATGGTTTTAGCTGAAAACTATTAAAAGCCTGACCATTACATTTTCTTAAGATCTTTATAATTTGTTTCAATTATTCTCTAACTTCACCCCTAAAGTGAAATAAATTGTGTTGAACAAACATCTGCCATACTTTCATTAGCATATTTTTGGTTTTTGGTTGCCCAACCCTTTTCAGTTAGATACTTTAGATCACTCAAGTCAGGCAGCATTCTTGGCAAGGTCACTATGTTTTGCTTTAAAACGCTTAAAGATTTTGCTGACAGGGTGTCTTCTGGTCATCTCAAATTTTTGTAAATATTTATGGATGTGTATATATAAAGTAAGTTCCCTCAAACATTGCTAAACTGCCCAATTCCATCTAATTCCCAATATTTTTGCTGTCAGCACTGGTTTCACAACTGTTGCCAGCATTATCTCAAAACTGTTTGTCTATGCAGAACAATTTGTCTGCTTGTGGTTTTATGAGGCTTTAATCCACCTTTTTTCTAGCCCCCACGAGCCATTGCATGAAATGTGTGGCCGACTTCTGTCTGGCCTTTGTTTACATTGCAACTATAGATGGATGATGTAATCCGTTCGCACTAATCCACTCTTTATGGGCTTTTTAGAGAGGAAAACTATGTGGGAACACCAGTTGTCACAGCTCAAATGAGACACCATCACAGTCCCTCTGCCTACTGCAATAGAGGGGTGGAAGGAGGATATTAAGATCTGGCCAAAGCTAACATACACTCATCGGCTACTTTATTGGGTATACCTTGCTTGTACCGGGTCAGACCCCGTTTTGTCTTCAGAACTGCCTTAATCATTCATGACATAGATTCAACAAGATACTGGAAACGTTCCTCAGAGATTTTGGTCCATATTGGCATGATAGCATCACGCAGTTGCTGCAGATTTGTCAGCTGCACATCCATGATGTGAATCTCCTGTTCCACCACATCCCAAAGGTGCTCTATTGGATTGAGATCTGGTGACTGTGGAGGCCATTTGAGTACATTGTCATGTTCAAGAAACCAGTCTGAGATGATTCGAGCTTCCTGCTGGAAGTAGCCATCAAAAGATGGGTACACTGTGGTCATAAAAGGATGGACATGGTCAGCAACAAGACTCAGGTAGGCTGTGGCGTTGCAACAATGATCAATTAGTACTAAGGGGCCTAAAGTGTGCCGAGAAAATGTCTCCCACACAGTACACCACCAGCAGCAGCCTGAACCGTTGATACAAGGCAGGATGGATCCATTTACTAGGCATTTGCTAGGCTGCTGACCAAGTCCTCCAAACACACCCACGTCACCCCGCTCCTCTTCCAGCTTCACTGGCTGCCGGTTAACTTCAGAGTTCATTTCAACATTCTGGTTCTGTTTTTTAGGGCCTTACATGGACAAGCACCATCATACATTGGTGATCTTCTCAGTCCCTACACCCCCAGCGGGTCCCTGAGGTCCAGTGATCAAAGCCTACTGGTTGTGCAGCGCACCAGGCTAAAGACCAAAGATGACAGATCATTTGCTGCTGTGGCCCCCAGACTCTGGAACGTACTCCCCCTGAGCCTGAGATCAGTGGACTCCTTTAAAAAGCAGCTGAAAACTCACCTGTTCAGGCTGGCTTTTGAGTGACCTTTGGTTAGTTCTTCTTAGCTACCTTCTCTTCATTCTGCTCTGTCTACAATTTCTGCCTTTCCCATGATCCACTGATTACCCTTTTCTTATTCATTTTCCTTTTACCTTTTTTACATCCTTTTTTGATCAAAAATTTTGAATAATTTTTGAATTTTTATTTTACTCTTTGCTCTTGTGACGCACCTCGTGATTTGTATCTTGAGAGGCGCTATATAAAAGATCGTTTCTTCTTCTGCTGTAGCCCATCTGCCTCAAAGTTCGACGTGTTGTGAGTTCAGAAATGCTCTTCTGCATACTTTGATAGTAACGAGTGGGTATTTCAGTTACTGTTGCCTTTCCATTAGCTCAAACCAGTCTGGCCATTCTCCTCTGACCTCTGGCATCAACAAGGCATTTTGGCAACACACTACTGCCGCTCACTGGATGTTTTCCCTTTATCGGGCCATTCTCTGTAAACCCTAGAGATGGTTGTGAGTGACAATCCCAGAAGATCAGCAGTTTCTGAAATACTCAGACCAGCCCGTCTGGCACCAACAACGCCACGGTCAAAGTCACTTAAATCACCTTTTTTCCCCATTCTGAAGCTCAGTTTGAACTGCAGCGGATCGTCTTGACCATGTCAACATGCCTAAATGCATCGAGTTGCCACCATGTGATTGGCTGATTAGTAATTTGTGTCAATAAGCAGTTGGACAGGTGTACCCAATAAAGTGGCCAATGAGTGTATAGTAGTATTTTAGCTACGTTGTCATGTCAGACAGCGAGGCAATGAACAATCTTAAAAGCTGCGAGGCTTATCAGGACCTACACAGGTTGGTCATGTTTTGTAAGAGGTGGGACACAATCTTATTTACTTAAAAGCAGACAGAGCCGAGTCAGAGCTTTAAATTCCTCATCACCAAGGCTGGGTTTTAGTTTGTACATCAGGTGAAATACAAACAGCAGGCTGTTCCTGGAAGGTCGTTTTTACTATAGGTTTAATGATCATTTTCAACACATTTGATGATTTATGATATTAAACTTTGAGCTCTATTTTAATCATTTGTTTGCTTGTTAAAAACATAATTCAATTCATCTCTTTTTAGGGTCTAAAACATTTGTGTATATTTATAAATTATTTTTATTTCAGGTTGAGAATGCAGTCAGACACGCAGTGTTTGCGAAAACTTTTGAGCCACGCCTGCCAAACTGGCAAACGTGAGAGTGTCTCACGCAGGACATTTTTGAACCAAGTAGGACAATGTTCTCACGGGCTTCAGATTTGTCTCTATTTAAATTGAATTTGGTAGAGACATCTGACCTTTGCATATTATACATATTTTTATTGTGACAATAATCTGTTGAAATAATTAGAAAAAAGACCCATTATTGTAACTTTTTTTTGCAAAATTTAGAAAATTGATTAGACAGTCCCTCTGCTTATAAAAATAAATGAACAGAATTTATCAGAAAATTGTTAGAGATCATCTATATAATGATTAGGAATTATTATGAAACATCAGAAAATATATGAAAATATTTCTAAATATTGTAATAATCCATAGGGGTTATTGCGACTGCTGTTGTAGCTTAATGTTACTGTTCCTTTAAGGGACTGATTAAAGAGAACTGTAAGGTGGAGATGCTGGATTATCTCAGCCGTTTGTTAAAGTACTCTAAAATGCTGTTAAATGTCATTTTAGTTCAGGAAAAACATCACAATAATAAGAAATGATCTTACGCTACCTCGCATTTGTGCTGAAAGCTTCCGGTGCGCTGTGCACCAGGTGCAGATCAATTAAAATGCTCAGAAGATGCGCTCCCACAGGCAGCTGCTGCGGAGACCAGACACAATTTCTGCGGACAATTGAAAAAAGTCTGTGTCACAAAATCAGAGCAAACTATCAACAGTCAGCAATTTGTGGTTTTCAGGACGTTTATTTTATTTCGGCAAGTTAAGAGAAGAGGCACGTCGGTCATAATGTCCGACGAGTTAAAGTTTTTCTTCTGACATTATTAAAACACATCTGTAATGTCCAACTGTCCGACGTGTTTTCGCAAACACTGGACAGGGAAAGACTGGGGTCCTCATGCATTGATGTACAGCAAATGTGAGCACAATCTTTCCTAGTCTGAGATGCATGTTCCAAACCACAAATTTAACAACGAACAGCGCAACAGGTTACAGAGCCACGCAAGGACATTTTTCGGGGGAAAATAGTTTGTAAAATCCTCTTGAAATGTTCAAATTAACTGCTACTAGCAACAAAAGCTCACCATGCAAGCCAATGGCTATGCGCTACCTCTGTTATCGCTCTGGATGTTGCTCGCATAATCGGTTCTACATGAGCCAGCCCAGATACAAGGTGGACAGAATAAAACAGCTTAATCTTTTTTTTCCAAGGCAAGTCAAAATCGTTGCTTAAGTTTGATTATCATGTATGTTGTGCAACAGGATTGGATGCACAAACCTTCCCAGCTCCAGGTTACCCTCTAACCATTTTATTATTATTATGTTATTTTTCTTTATTTCATTCTTACTGTGTTCAATCAATCAATCAATTCATTATTTGTCTGTTAGGAATTTCATTTGCAGAAGAAAGTGCCAGCACAAGCCCATAAAAGCAAAATAAAAACACACACATGCAACTGATTAAAAGGAATAATAAAACACTTTCAATTTAGTCCAATTCACAGTCACTTGGACTGTGGCATAACATTTATCAGGTGAATTGAGGAGGGGAGGAAGCGGGAGGAAGCCCTCTAAAGGTTGATTTATACTTCTCCATCAGCTTGAGAGTGGAGTAGTGCACAGGCATTGACGAAGATGTTTTCCCTTCAGACTTCTCCGTCACCTGGGGAGTATTGCAAAAGCAATTCCCTGCCAACACAACAGAGGGCATAGTGCTTTTCTGGGGTATGCTACCATCATTACAATCACGTATGTCCAAGATAGTGTATTTACTATTGTGTTTATATTGTGTTTTTGTATTTCAGTGACTTTTTAACACAGACAAATTTGTCCCTCATTCTCCTCCACCTCTTCATGCGATTGGCACCTATATAAACCCATGTTTCCTGTCATTTCCTTCCATGAATAAGACGCTTGCTGCATATTTTGTACTTCTTCAGTCATGGGTGAATAAACATTCCTATTTTCGGACTTTTTCCGCGAGGCGTTCTTCAATCTGTTCTGTCTGCCAATAAAAATCTTTATTTTTTGAAGGGGCAATGGAAGTGCTGTTGACAAATTTAAAGGAAGCAGCGTCCTGACCAATCACAAGCTTGCGGTCTCCATCGCTTTCGACAGATTGGGCATGTCTCCATCAGCCTCTGCAAGCCCACCGGAGAGCCCTTGCGCTGACACATAATGCCTTTGACAGACGGAGAAGTACAAATTAGGCTTTAGTTTTCAGTGCAATGGCCCTGAACAGACGACTTGATGGTAACATGGTATAGTAGGAGTGAAGAGCATGTTAAGAATCTGTGGAAATCTGGGAGCTTTTTCTAAGGGCTCTAGTGCTATAGATGATGGTGAGTGGCTGCTTCTCCTGACCTATAATTTTGGTCCTTATTTTTGCTCCTTATTTTGATGAGTAAGTGAACCAAACAATGCATTGATGTTGACTGTGAGATTGGATTCAATGAAAAATGTATAAAAACTGGCAAGAATGAATTGGTGGACCTGAGGTTTGAAGAGCTTATGGACAAAATAGAGGCGCTGTTGACATTTTGCAAAAATGTGTTCGATGTTGAGTTGGAATGTGAGTTTATGATCAATTATGAAGCTGAGGTATTTGTATGAGTGACCCTTTTCAATACTTTGACTGTTTACATTTACCTGAAGCTGATCCACTCTGATTAGTACCTACACTGTGTATATAGTAGCTGCTTCTCTAATTATTGCCACTTTTTATATTAATTATTTTATCATGAGTATATTATTACTTCCTTTATTTGCTCATCTCTTATTTTTTCTTTCTTTTTGCACCAAGTACCACAGCAATTTCCTAATGTTGTGATTTCTCGCACATATGGCAATAAAACCCTTCTGATTCTGATTGAGTGAGGGGGGTGAGAATGGGCCATGGTAGAAGTAAATGACCAATTCTTTGGTCTTGAAGATGTTTAAGTCCAAACAGTTCTCTGTACACCACAGTGAAAATAAGTCCAGTTCTGTTTGTGAGTGTATCGTCTGAATATTTAACATTGATGTCATGTTGAATACTTATGTCAATCACTAAGTTCACATGATTCTACAACACTATACCCAATCAGCATGAAGCATGAGTTGGCTTAAAGGAATGAGGTGGAGTAACTAAAAATTTGGTGCCAAATCTGCAACCTCACCCTCAACATAGACAAAGTCACATAGATCATTGTTGACTTCAGATGCGCTAAATCAAACCACCACCCTATTCTCATAATCTGTAGTTCATTTCTTGAAAGAGTTTAATCTACAGAGTTCCCAAGGTTTAATTTGGCTTTTGATTTCACAACAGTGAACAAGCATTTGTCCCTCTACTCATCATCATCATCTTCATCAACTTTATTTATAAAGCACTTTCCAACAGCCAGAAGGCGAACCAAAGTGCTGTACACACACAAAATAATTTAAAACATCATTGACCCAAACAAGGGCCCACAAAATATAAATAAAACTGGGACGCCAACGTGTTGTGCTACATACTTAATAAAGAAAACGAAGTCCAGTTGAATATCAATACATGTGTCCAGGGTGTGTGCAGGGTGAGGCAACAAAGACTCTGATGTCCCTCTAGATAAAGGGGAGGGGGACGGACTTGTTAAACACATGAACAGTGCACTCATTCCAGTTAAAATAAAGGAACGCCACACTTTTTATTTTGAATTAATAAACCTCCTTGCAAAAATAATAGAAAGATCATGGAACAAAAAACAAGGACAGTTGCTTGTCTAAATCTACTAGTTTTAGTCATCATTTGTGAACTAATTTTCATTTCTTTTGTGGTTTAAGTTGCTTCATTGTTTAAATACAATTATTAAAATTATTGGACACGGCATATCTTCTTACAGTCTCAGTGAGTGTGACAGCTACATTTTTAAAATTTAAAACCTTAATTAGTTTTTTTAATCAGTTATGAAACATATTTTAATTGCAAGTCTTAAAACTGTGACATATAAAGGTTATTTTACAAAAAGAAAAGTTGTAAAAGTGTTTTTCAGAGCCAAACAAAAAAAAATATATATATATATATATATATATATATATATATATATATATATATATATATATATATATATATCATAGGATCTTGATATTGACTTGCCATCCATTCCATAGCTCTGGTCTTGGAACCACAGTGTCATCTAGTGGTTAAGTGAATCGATTAATTTATAGATAATGTTGGATAAAGTAACGAGTATCAAATAGGCTAAATGACTTTCATGCTGATTATCTCCTAAAAAATATCAAAAGGAAAGACCCAGTTAACTTTCCTAACTGTTCTTGCCAAACCTAGCAGTCCTCCTATCTGTTACATACCAGGCTGTGATACAGCTCATCAGGATGTTTTCCAGTGTGTCTGATTTCAGTTTGTGAGGGACAGGGTCAATGTTAGATTGGACATTACAGAAAATGCAGCTGTGGTCACTCACATGAACCCCTTCAAAATGTAAATGGTTGATGTTTAGTCCCAAAGAACACACAAGATCCGGAGTATTGCCCATTTTATGTGTGGGGCCTGAAACGTATGCTGGTTAAGGTTATCAGTCATCCAGGTCATAATAATCCAAAGGAGTTCGAATGAAGGCAACTGGACTTCTTTGGTTTCTTGAAGACGTTTCGCTTCTCGTCCAAGAAGTTTTGTCATTTCTGGCTGAAATATGGGAGGGTCAAGCTTATAAGCTGTAGCTGTCTATTATTGCCAAGCAGAAACTACCTATGAATACCCCTCCTCCCTATACCCAATGAGTTGTTAGCCTCTATTGTATGGGAGTTGTATTAATTGGATGTCACAGCCTCCTGCATCTAATCAATACGACTCCCAAAATAGAGGCTAACGACTCATCGGGGTGGGTGGGAAGAAGGGGCTCAAGCATTGTTATTATCAAATTTGTATTATTGTCCTATAGTTTGGTCGAATGCAAATTTAGATATGATTGAAAAACTACAGAAAATCCAAAACAGAGCTGCACGATTAGTATTAAAGAGGGATTACAGGGCAAATGTAAGAGAAATGCACACTGAGCTGAATTGGCTACTTGTGAAGGACCGACTGTTATATTCACTGCTTATTTTTGTTTGGAAGCTTAGGGTGACAAAGACGCCGTCCATTTTATATACACTCCTTGAATTTAGTAAGGACAAGCATGTGTATGACACCAGACATGCTGAAGGAGGTAAATTCACATTGCCAAAAGTGAGATCTGATGCTTTAAAATACAGCAATGTATAGAGGGATGTATGAGTGGAATCGTCTACCAAAGCAAATCACTCAGAATGGGAGTAAAATTTCATTTAAAACGAGATTAAAAGAATATTTATGTAGTAATGTGGGAGGAGGAACTCATTAAATATTTAAAATAGTTAACCATATTATTATAGAAGAAGTAATATAGGTGTGTGGCATTATGGATGCCTTAGGATTTAAGAAGCTATATGATGGGATGGTTCATTGTTGACTTTGTGTTATTATTATCATCATTATTCATGAGGTTATTCATTCATGTTTTAGGTATTTAAAGTGCACTTGTAGCTGTGTTTTGTTTTGCTTTTTGTAAAATGTTATGAAATTGTATAATGTGGTCCCCAGGAAGAATAGCAGCAGCTTGCTGCAGCTAATGGGGTTCCAATAATAAAAGAAGAAAACGAGAGGTCAATAAATTATAATACAGTGAAATACATTTTGTAACCCTACTTTGATGACCTGACATTCAAAAAGAATAAAAGGGCCACTTTTTATCAACTTACAGACATGTTTGTCCTTAAAGACCACAGCAAGACCTCCACCAAAACGTGACGGGTGTGGTGTGTTAAACAGAGCAATTTGGTGGACATATTTTATTAAAATGAACAAAATTTCCAACTTGCTGCCAAGTTTCAGTAAGAAATTAAAGCTGCAAGCAGCGTCGTTCGGCCCTCGCAGCTTAGCGCCGCTCCGGCCTCCAGTGGCAGCCCGGGGAGACCTGAGCACCGCCACGGCACAGAAACCTCAACCCCCGCGACCCCGGAAACTGCAAGCCGTCACTTCATCCGCACCTCACCCCAACTCAGCATCTCCTCTGAGCCTGCCAAAAAAGTATGCATGTCACCACTAGGGGGTGCTCTAAACTGACCACGCTAGTGAGTTAAGCATTGCTTTGTGTTAGTTTGGCGTAAATCAGATGTTGCGTGCATTTTGTAGAAGCAAACAGCTTCAAGGGTCGGAGCTAAAGGGACTTGAACAAACAACCACATAAATATGTTTGGTGCAGTCAAATGATGACACAAGTGAAGTTTGGTACAGTTGTGATTTTGTTTTTCGAAGTTATTAAATTTTGAAGTTATCTAGGGGGCGCTGTGGGCGATAACATTAAAATCCCATTGAGGTAATCTTAGGTTGACAAAGATAGTTTTGTGTTAGTTTGGCATCAATCAGATGTTCCGTGTGTTATCTAGAGGCAAATGGCTGAAAGGGGGCGGAGCTAAATGGATTTGAACCAACAACCACATAAATATGTTTGGTGCAGTGGTGTGATGACAAAAACCAAGTTTCATGCAATTCTGACTATGTTCTTAAAAGTTATTAATGTTTGAATTTACTAGGGGGCGCTGTGGGCGATAACATTAAAATCCCATTGAGGTAATCTTAGGTTGACAATGATGCTTTTGTGTTATTTTGAGGTCAATCAGATGTTCCGTTTGTTATGTAGAGCCAAATGGCTGAAAGGGGGCGGAGCTAAATGGATTTGAACCAACAACCACATAAATATGTTTGGTGCAGTGGTGTGATGACACAAACCAAGTTTCATGCAATTCTGACTATGTTTTTAAAAGTTATTAAAGTTTGAATTTATCTAGGGGGCGCTGTGGGCGATAACATTAAAATCCCATTGAGGTAATCTTAGGTTGACAATGATGCGTTTGTGTTAGTTTGGCATCAATCAGATGTTCCGTTTGGTATCTAGAGCCAAATGGCTGAAAAGGGGCGGAGTTAAATTTATTTGAACCAATGAGCACATACATTTGTTGAGTGCAGTGGTGTGATGACTCCCACCAAGTTTGGTACAGTTTAGAGCTTTTTTGTTGAAGTTATTAAAGTTTTATTGTATCTAGGGGGCGCTGTCCCAAATTGCATTAAAAATCCCATTGAGCAATTTGTAGGTTGACAACAATCATTTGTGTGCATTTTGGTGTGAATTGCACCATGCATGTGTTGCTCAGGGCCAAAAATGTCTGAGGGGGCGGGGCTAAAGTTAAATCAACCAATGACCACAGGAATGTGTTGGGCACTTCTGTGTGATGACACAAAGGAAGTTTGGTGCAGCTGTGACCTTGTCTGTAGGAGTTATTACAGTTTATAGGTATGTAGGGGGCGCTGTGGTGAAATAAGATCACGTTCACCAACCATTTGCGCCTGTTTGGTTGAGGGCCTGGATTGTTGTTCACCGTGTTAAATTTCATGCTGATTGGAGGGTGTTAGTGAAAGTTACAGTCAAACGTAAGTTCACGGCGTCACGCCAGAATTCGCCATGGCGTCTGGAACCAAAATGGCCGACTTCCTGTGCAATATAGAGCATAGCTTAAAGAGACTTTTTTGTAGATACTGAGACACTACATCAGCGTGCAACGTTTAGTAATTCTCAAGCAAAGCATGGCTTGGGGCTGACAGTTTAAATATTCATAGGGGGCGCTATTTCAAAAATTAGGCCACGCCCACCGGATTTTTACGTCACCTTCTATTGAGGGTCGGACTAGGATGGCTCACCCCAAGTTTCGTGGCAATGTCATGAAAATTGAGGAAATGACAGGCAAACGTAAATGCATGGCGTGACATCAAAATTCGCCATGGCCCCCAAGCCCCACCTTCTTTCGATACCTGCCAATACTGGACACAAAGAGA
>SSNS01001001.1:51496-77487 GCA_006937985.1 Aphyosemion australe
CCAGCTTGTCTTGAGTTACCAGAGAGTCAGTTTTGTGGTGATTAAATGAAAGGTTGATTTTTGGTAAATTTCCCCGTAAAACATGACCTTTTTGGTCCTGAGTGGGCGGGGCTTGTGTGATGTCATCACTTGACCATTCATTTTTCTTCGGGGGCGGATGAGGAGTAAGCAAAAAAAAATTTGGGACTCCAGCCCTTTCGGTCACAAAGTTATAGCCATTTAAAAAAATTTGGCGAGTAGTCGAACTTCGAGGCCTTGCCACGCCCCTTCAGCATGAACGAAAACTATATTTTTTATTTTTTTTTTTGATCGTCCATCCCTTCTGAGCAAAACAACACCATTTTTGAGACAATCGTGCGAAAAATAAAAATACCAAAAATTCAAATACCGACCCTACAAACGGCCAAAACGGGGTCAAAATCGCTACTTCAACCCAAAATGGCCGACTTCCTGTTTGATTTTGACCATGGCTGCAAGAGACTTTTCTGTGCGTCTTGGTAAGTACTACAAGTATACCAAATTTCATAACTCTGCGGTAAAAAAACATCAAAGCCGAGGGGTATTTTTAATTTTCAAGGGGGCGCTGTCGAGCCATTTTTTTTGCGTCTTTCGCATCGCCTTTGTCAGACCTCGATTTCACGCACGATCTACGTTTGCGCAAAATTTGGTGAGTTTTTGAATATGGCAAGGGCCCCAAAAAGCCCTCCAAAGTCGCGGAAGAAAAATAATAATAAACGGAGCAGATACAATAGGCTCTCGCAGCTTTCGCTGCTCGGGCCTAAATAATAATAAACAGAGCAAAAACAATAGGCCTTCGCAGCGCTTTCGCTGCTCGGGCCTAATAAATAGTCCAAGCTGTTATGGCTGGCCGTTGTGGTAGGAAGTAGCACCAGTAGGCAGAATTCCTTTTAGAAGCTTTATTCCAACCTGCTAACATGTGCAGTCCCTGGCATCAATCTTACTTCTACATCCAGCTCTTCTTCTCTACCTACCTGCATTCTCTTATGCAATACTGCCCCGTAGTGGTAGACACAACACAAGCTTTCTCTGATGAACAGCTCTTTTAAAATAAAGTATTTGTTTGAAATGGAACAGGCATTTAACAGGGCACACTTTGAGATCATTTGTCTTCTTAACCTGTTGGAGAAGGATGGGTTGTAAACGTGATATTGGACTCTAAAATCTGCCAAATAAATCAAGTCAGATCAAAACTGGCAAAGACAAAAGCAGTATTTTGTAAAACATGTTATATAATAATTAAAGATCTGCTCATTCTGCTTTCTTTAACATTACCATACCTAATTGTTGGTGAGGAGGTCTGAACTAACACTTATAAAATCAACTTACAATGGTTAATTTACTTGAAAGAGAGAAATCATAATGGTTCACAATGTTGGTTTTTAGAGAACACACATTTTTAGAAAGCAAAAACACTAAAAATATGTAATAGGGTTTGTAACGGTGCACAGGTCAGGGTACGGCTGTGGGGGGGAGGAAATGATAAATGACCTGCACTTGTTTAGCACTTTTCTGAGTCAGAGGACTCTAAAGTGCTTTACACTACAGTGAATCATTCACCCATTCATACACACTTTCACACACTGGTGGTGATGAGCTACAAATTTATTAGCTTGCAAAAACTTAAAATGTCTACAAATCAGAAGTCACATATATGACGTCTCCGCAGAATCTCATTTCCCCCAGCGTAGCTGCCACATACCACATGGCCAGATTTATAGTGGTTTTCTTCACGTTTAATGCTCCTTTCATTCTGCAAGATGGATTTGAAGCTCGCTAAACTCACAGCTATTTTTCTTCTCTTCCCTGTGTCTGGTTCGATGAAGTCAATTTGGTGAGACGAGCAGTTCGAGTTCTCCACTTCTTTTCACACAAAACCTAAAATAACTTTTGCCGCCTGTTGAAAGTGCTTTCTTGGCATCAAAATGTGTCTTTAAAATTCACAGACATCGTATGTGAAATCCATGGCACATATCAAACAAGATCAGAAAAAACTTTCATAATTCCTTACAGAGAATAAACAGTTTTTGAACCTGTGACCTTCTTGCAGGACTGCCAACTCTCACGCATTGAGTGTGAGACACTTTTAGTTCATTTTATGGATGTAAATACATTTTTGGTTTTATTTCAATCTTGAGCATTTTCCAGCAGTAGTAGTGGGCCTGTTCAGAATGTTAATTAAATTTGATTTGATAGTTTGATTTGATGGTTATTTTTAAAATGAGAACATATTTTATGTGACATTACTTTAAACACTGTGCCATAAGACAGGCAAAAATATAGATCAATGTTATCCAAATGATCAGACATTTATTGATTATTTGGATAAGAATACAAATAACTACAAACAGAAAGTTACATTTGAATGAATAGTTTCGGCATCTTAATTTTTATCTTGATTAATTTTTTAACATTAGGTTCACCCAAACTCTCATGTACACATGTATAGTAACGATCAATAAGTGAATCAATTACATAATCAAGAAACGAATATCAAGCAGTTACATTTGCCTAAAAACAGAATTAGACTCAAACTGAAAACCTTTTAGAAGAAAATAAGAACTATTACAGAAGATATACATTTTTTAAAAGGGTTGTAGTAGAATTTGTAGAACAATTAGCAGAACAGCCAGGAAACTAGAAGCTGGAGTTTTTGCAAGCTCTAGTCCCCCACTTGTGGTTGAACCTGGAAATCAAGCACACATGATGTAATTACAACAAATTAAATGTTTTCTGTTTATTTCTGTACCTTATATATAATCAAATGATATTTCAATATTTTTCTAAAAATGAAAAATCATTCAATTCCCTTATAAATGCTGAACATATTTTTTACTGTAAGTAAAGGGTACTAACCTTGCAGTGCTGTAGTGGCAGAAGTCAGGGTTGTGTTTCCTGCAGATAACATTAAAACATGTTAGTGTCCTGCCGTTTTATGTGCATTTTCTTGTGGTTTAAGAAAGCCTGTTGCAAACATGCTTAGAAACACTATAGAATTTCTGCAAAAACTGACACTAAATGCCCATTGTACTAGCTAACATGTCCATTGGTAAGATGTTTGGTTTTTAAGTATTAGACAGTGACACAATCTTCCAAGTTGTTACATAGAAATAGCTGACAAAGACTGTTGACATAATGAAATACACCACTGCACTGTCATAACAAAAACTATTCCGCAAAAAATACTTTTCATGCAAAAACAGTTCTCCAAGTTAATTAGTTTTTTTTTTTAACAAAAATATCCAGTATGTTCTGGCAGCACTCCACCACCTTAAATAAGAAACTATAAGGTGCAGGGAAAATATGCATTTTTACCCAGTGTTTCTGTTGCAGTGCCAGTTGTAGTGTTCTGGGTTGCCGGCACAGGGCTGGCTGTAGTGTTATGCGTCGCTGGCACAGGCCTGGCTGTAGTGTTATGCATCGCTGGCACAGGGCTGGCTGTAGTGTTCTGTGTCGCTGGCAAAGGGCTGGCTGTAGTGTTCTGCATCGCTGGCACAAGGCTGGCTGAAGCATTTTGTGTTGTCATCACACCACTGATTGCATTGTTGATCGTGGAGGGTGTTAGAGTGACCGGATTAATCCTAGTAGTGATGAGGCCTATACCCAGTGTGTCAAGGTCTGATTGGGTTTGCAAATTCACCCAGGTCTGAATCACAGTATCGTTTTCAAACAACTTCAGATCCGGAAGTTGATTTCCCATAAGGCCTCTGACGTTGGTAACAGTCAAATTCTGTGCATTTAAAATAAAACAGTGAGTTAAAATTAGGGTGTGTGTGCGTGCGTGCGTGCGTGAACATTTTTTACATGGTTGTAATTGAGACATTAAATATTTGCATAAATGTAGTTGACTCAGTTTAGGAATTTTTGGAAACAATTTTGCAAATTTCAGTCCAAAATACTGGAACCTCCAAAATGTAATATTGTGAAGCCAGGATAACTGATACAGATTCCATGGATAATTAAACATTTTCTGGTTTTAGATTTCTATACATATACTTACAGTTATAACATTTATATCCAGACTTCTGAAAATGTCAACATCCATGCTGATGTTCTGTGTTGATAATGCTACAATGTCCATCAGAGGTGCTCCACCTATCAACATGGAAAAGAAAGATAAATTAGAGAAAAGTCTGCAAATAAATAGTTAAAAATAAAAAAATCCACATATTCTCACCTAAGTAGCTCTTAATTAGGTTGTAATAGTTAGTTGAATTGGAACGATATAAACTAAAGGAGGAGTTGCTGATCTCATACAGCACTCTCTTCTGCTCAGGGGAACATGATGCTACGTTCAGAGGTTGGGCGTTCCTGACAAGGTGGAAAAACAACATGACATTCAGTGTCTCATCAGTACACAGTGGCAATACGTACATGTTGTCATTATGCTGGAACCAACCTGAGACTGTCTGCTGTGATGGTGCTTAGTGTGCTGGGGTCCAATGAACACACGTTGGAGCCAATAATGTTCAGCTCAATGGTGCCGAGGGAGTTTCCAGAGGTATTCAGGTACTTGGTGATTATTTCTTTGCTCTAAATGACATCAAGAAAAACACATCATGTAACCAGATTATACTCATTATAATTATGAATAACTTTGAACTATTCTAGTTTTTATTCTGATACTTTTACCTGTGCAGCTGTCCAACTTCCATCTACAGTTTTCATGAGTGCTGCCAGTGTATCAATTGTAGTGATGTTCCAGTTAGAGATGTCAGAAGGTGTTGCCACACGAGACACTGAACCAAGTAGCTGGACTACCTGATCAGATATTCCAGATGGGTATGCCTGGAAGTATAGAACATAATTGGGAACATAGAAAATGTTTTGACATGTAACTGAAATACAAAGTATACATAGGTAAGAGAGGTCAATAACTAAGGACCTTAACTACATAAAACACATTTAGGTATTTCTCCATTGCCACATATCCTCTCCTTACCTGGTTGAGTTTCTGCAGAATAATCGTCTGGAAGTCACTGTCATCCACTTTCGAGCAGATGGTAAAAAGGTTTTCTTCCAGAACAGGAATGTCAAGGCAGTAGTCAAACTGAGTCAGACTGTAGCCAAATGGGAAGGCGGGGTCGCTAACAGTCACCTGGGTGATGTTGCCCACTGTGCAGCCTAATGAAAATGAAAGAATGAGAGCAATGTTTATTTTATGATTCCAGTTATTTATTGTCTTTGCACATGAAAACAATAGACAGTGTATTGAATTTCTTCATTATAAATTAGAGTTGTTCAGTTCTAGTGTGAGTGGCTGGTTTTAAAATATACCTGCTCCTCGTTTTGCCATAAGGGAAGTAACCTGGTTGAACAAATTCTTGAGCTGTGTCTTGGGTGTATTCATTTGTCTTAGACTTGGCATAAAGTTTTGCAGAAAATTCCTTTTTGTTGTCTGAGAAAGAAAATGGAACATTAAAAGATTTTAACACTATAACTATTATTTTTTTTTTGTTGATGAAGAGAGAAGAATTAAAAACATACAGTTGAGAATTTTCCCCAAATGTTTCTTGTTAGGTACAGAGGAAGAATCCCAAGATTTTCCAGTGTTTGCTGAGTCCAGGTAGCCACAGGTCTAAAAATACAACATGAAATGACTCATAAAACCAGCCTGATGCTTTGTTAAAAAAATTTAAATTGCAATGATTTAAAATATCTAGTTCATGTACCCGTATTGTGTTTTTCCAGAGAGCAACAGAGTCTCCATAGCTGTTACTTGGCTAGCAGAGAAGTTCGTGCAGGCTTTGAGGTTTTCCAGGATCGAAGGATCAGAGTTCTGGATGTAAGAGCTGTCCAGAGTGCACACCATGTTCCCCAAAACAGCCACATTGTCTCTGCTCAAGTTGAACCCATTTATACCCTACAGAGGTGAAATGTTTTTATTAAATGATAATGCACTTTAAATAGTGACACTGATTTATACCATTTAATAATTGTATCTATAGTTGTATATAAATGACAACTATGTGTGGATGCATCTACATGGTCTCCGTTTCCCTGTACGTCAGTACATCATTGACTCATTCTTATTGTACATATTAAAACAAAATTGTAGACATTCCTCTTAAAGAACAGTTTCTTAGAAAACAAATGGTCCAGACTCTTGGGCTCACAAGGTACTGGATTCCTACGCATCCCTAAAGTCAACCAGAAAACTTTGGGTAGGTGTGCTTTTGGGTCCATGCTTTGTTTCTATGTAACTCTCAACCTCGAGGCAAGGCAGCTTTATTTGTATAGCACATTTCAGACACAGAAGAAACTCAATCTGCTTTCCAGGAGTAAGAACAGCAAAATCAAAATGACAGCACAATTAAAATACACAAATAAATTTAGATTAAATTAAATACACAAATTAACCCTTTAGGTGCCAGTTTTTTCAAAAAGATCTTCAATTTTGACATGACTATTTCAAAAGGTTGTAGCTTGAAAATGGTTAGAGATAAAGGTAAACTGTAAATCAGAAAAATCTTCAGTAGGACCCAAAGTTTATGTTGGGAGCAAATTCACTCATCTAATTTGCATATTATGACATCATCAGGCTGCCATATTGGAATGCATAGTTTTTACAAATGTTCCTTCTTATTTTTACATGTTATTTTTGAATTTTCATTATATTTTTTATATTTTTAATTTATATATAAATATATAAAGCTCTTTTTAAAAAAAATTATTTTGTATTTCTTTATATATCTATATTGGCCTCACTCAAGACAAAAGTTTTATAGCCATATTTGTCAGGTTTGTTGGGCTTGTACAGCTTCAGGGTTGACCTTCCCTTGAGTGTAATGATTATTTGATCCAATGAAAATTCCTTATGTGGACCATAGATGTTTGGAATACGTGGAATATTCATATCGATTATGTGACGCACCTTACATTCAGTTTCACATTTACCGCGTCTACCACTATTTGCGCCTTTTTTTTACATTCCCGCTACGTCTGTCACCATTAGCGGTGTTTGTGAAGCCTTATTACTCTCATGAAGCACAGACTCCCTGTTGCTGCGTACTGCAGCAGCATCTCTTACTCTCTCACTGGACGAGAATATCTTGATCAGAGGGTGAATATTCCTCTTCAGAATCCGAGTCAACCATTACCAGAAAAAAAGCTTTTTCAACAATGAACAGACCTGTCAGCATTGCAAGTTTTTCCTCTCTAATATTCACCCTCTGTGTGCTCCGCTTGTTTCCTCTTTTCCCCATCGGGAGCGCCCCGGTGGGAGGTGGTTTTCAAACTCTATAAACTCTGAAAATTTCAATATAAACACACCCAAAAATGTTGCTCAGATTGAAGTTATACCTTTCCACTTTCTTCTGGTTTAAAGCAGTAACTTCATGAGGGATCATATTTGCAGCTGTGGCTCATTAAACGCAGCAATGATGCTTGTCGCAATATTGTGATTTTGTCACTTAAAGGGTTATAGGTCATTACACCCTGTTCCAAAGTATTATGCAAATAATTTTCAAACAGTCCTCTTCACTGTTGAGTGCCGTGCGACCCAGGATGGTCCAGATGGATGAAGTAGTAGATGGTTGGTGGACGGCCACCGTGTTCCAACAAGACTGCGACGTCAGCAAGGAGGTGGTGGAGTCATGTTTTGGGCCAGAATCATGGGAAGAGAGCTGGTCGGCCCCTTTAAGGTCCCTGAAGGTGTGAAGATGACCTCGGCAAAGTATGTTGAGTTTCTGACTGACCACTTTCTTCCCTGGTACAGAAGAAAGAACTATGCCTTCCGTAATAAAATCATTTTCATGCATGACAATGCACCATCTCATGCCTCAAGGAATACTTCTGCATTCATTGCTGCTATGGGGATAAAAGGAGAGAAAGTCATGCTGTGGCCTCCATCCTCCACGGACCTCAATCCAATTGAGAACCTTTGAATCATCCTCAAGCAAAAGATCTATGAGGGTGGGAAGGAGTTTACATCCAAACAGCAGCTCTGGGAGGCTATTCTGGCAACTTGCAAACACATTCAAGCAGAAAGTGTCCAAAAACTCAGTTTAATGGATGCAAGAATTTTGAAGCTGCTAGCAAATAAGGGGTCCTATGTCAAAATGTAATGTGACCTGTTAAAAAGTTTAAAATGTTGTAAAAGTGTGATTTAAATAGCTTTTGATTCCAGTAAATATGCTGCAAACACAACATATGACAATTTTCAGTTCTTTACTACTTAAAGTGTTTTGAAGCTTACTGTGCATAATAATGTGGAACAGTTCATTGAAAGTTAGTTATTTAAAGGAAAACTACTGTTATCATTAGGGAATTTGTTCAATAAAATTTTAATTGCACTCTTCACAATTCATAACATGATAATTATTTTGACTGTTGTTTACATCATTTATTTAGATTAATGAGACATATATCATTTGCATAATTATTTGGAACAGGGTGTAGACTGGTGTTCTTGTGTGAGAATTTTAAAGTTACATTGAAAACCCATGTTTTACCTTAAAACCTTTTATTGGCTAAATGGTTATGAATTGTCAATAGTATTAATGTGTCTTTTTGTACTCCTTGCTCAACTGCTCTCTAATATACTTCATTTTTATTGAGGACCTTACCATGTTGTACCATGTTATTTTACTTTATCCCCTGCTGACTATGTGTGTAAAATGCTTTTTATAAAGGTGCTTTATAAAGTTATTATTATTACCATTATTTTTAAATGTGTCACATTGACTCATCATCCTATTGACACTCACCAAGCAGGTCCCGGCTTCACTGAACAGTTGCTGCCCCTTGTTCAAAATGCTGGAGGCCACAGAAAAATCTGCAGCACCCAGTGCAGAAAAGTAGGACTGGCAGTTGCTTTTCTGGACATCACTGGCCCTGTTATAAATTCAGTAGAAAAAGTGTTGGAAAATAGTTTTGCATTTTCTTTCAACAATAATCAGCAAGATGGTTGGAAACAGACTTGAAGTATAGAAGCATGTCTGAAGGATAATCTGTGAAGTTCTGTGAGAGGCCTCCTTGGAGCAGGTTGTACATGCAGGTCAGCTGCAGGTAATAATGTAAAAACACAATGTTATACAAGTAAAATAGGTAAATAAGTATTCAGGGAAATCCAAAACTTGGAACTGTTTTAGTAATCATCTTTATATTTATAAATTTCATCATCTTTATTCGCACCTTTAGAGAAAATTGTTAATGATCATGTTAGTTTTTCTTTTGTATGTATTTTGAACCTCTTAACAAATTTTCAGTTATTTCAACAAGTTATACATAAACATGTTAAGCTTTTTCAGGAATGTCAGGAAGTGACTTTTGATCTCAATATATTTTTTGCGTTTATCAGCTTTTTGTAAAATTCTTTGGGAAATTAATTTAGGCTCTTTTAGCCATGTCATTAATCAAACATAAATTTGTGTTTTTAAAAGTTAACTGCTTCTGCTGTCTTCTACCTCAAGACCTACTTAGAGCTTTATTGCATCTTCTCTCTTTGTTGGCTTTTCCCTTTAGGGGTGGCTACAGTGAATCATCTGTCTGCTTTCCCAGGTACACTTTAAATCCAACAACAACCTCAGACAGAAATTGGTCCATCCAAAAAACAAGACACCCAAACAGAAGTTCAGTGGCATCATCTATGCAGTCCAATATAGTGAGGACTGTCCAGACCTTTACATGGGGGAAACTAAACAACAACTACACAAACACATGGCACAACACAGGAGAGCCACCTCTTCAGGCCAAGACTCTGCAGTCCACCTACACCTGAAGGACAAGGGACACACTTTTGAAGATGAGAAAGTCCACATTCTGAACAGAGAAGATAGATGGTTTGTGAGAGGAGTGAAGGAAGCTATCTATGTCAAACATGTAAAACCTACATTAAATAGGGGACTCAGGTTTCACCTTTCCAGCACCTATAATGCAGCTCTGAAGCTAATTCCCAAACAGTTTCACTCTAGGTCACACCCTCCAGCATCTAATCAATACAACAACTCCCACACAATAGAGGCTAACGACTCATCGGGGGAAAGGGAGGAGGGGTATTCATAGGTAGTTTCTGCTCGTTGAGCAACAATAGACAGCGACATCTTATAAGCTTGACCCTCCCATATTCCAGCCAGAATTGACTAAACTTCTCAGATGAGAAGTGAAATGTCTTCAAGAAACCAAAGAAGTCCAGTTGCCTTCATTCGAAGCCCTATGGGTTTCCATAACCTGGATGACTGAGAACCTTCACCAGCATTCAAACAGTATTTCTGCTAAGACATGAAATTCATCTAGGTAAATTAGTAGATTTTACCTGTGGTTCTTTCAGTCCCACTTTGGCCCTGCCTGTCCTTGGTCTACTAGCATGGATCAGCTGCCTGATTTTGTTTTGTGGTATTGTCTTTACTGTTGTACATGTGAAGCCTTGCAGCACGAATGAAGAAAGTCTGTATGGAATAAGAGAATGGGGGGGCATAATTCTTAACAAATATGTACTACTACTACTACTCATAATAATAATAATAATAATAATAATATTAATAACAACAACAACAATAAATACAATGTTTACTCACTGCTCAGTGTCAAAGTTTGTCTCAGCCACGGTTCCAAAAAACATGACAGACTGAAGAACAAGAAATAAACATTTAAATTCAAGGAACAGAACTCAGAAGAAACATATTTAGGGTCAAACTAATCTAAAAGAATTTAAAATATTGCTCTTAATGCAGGCTAAACCCATTACTATGAAAACTATCTTGCTGGCTTTAACTTCAATAGTGTCAAAGGATATAATTTTTTTGTCTGAAATGTCAGGCCTTTACATCCTTTGATTTAGTCAACCTCTTTGATGAGTATAAATAAGTGATTACTTTAGAACTGATACTAAACAGAGCTTCCAAAAGGATATAAAAACACCTTGGGTCGTGAAGGTAAACATCTAATAATTGACATCTAAATATGTTTATATTCTTCTTATGTTAATTATATATGATACTTAACAAGATTTTGGGCTCCTGGCCTCATGGTTCAAGAGAAAATACAGAGCTACAATATTATTAGAATAAACAAAACATGGGCAGAGACACTGTGCTGTTAGGTCACTGAGGGGTAACCTGTAGAATTAGCTGCAATAAAAGATTAATTGAGTAATTAATTAATCTTCTTGGCTACCTATTCCTTTTTTTTAGCATTGAACTGTTTCCTGCAGGGAAAATTAAATCCCAGTACTGACCTGATCTGTAGTCCACGTCTTCTTGTTTATCACAGTGATGTTTGCACTGGCATCAGAAAATATCAGCATTGTTGGTGGGATCTGTATCGCTAAAGCATCAGGGACATTCTGCACCACTTCAGCTGGTTTAGTGTCCACAGAAATTATCTGAGAAGAAACATTTTATTATTTATCTATGTAGAAAGTGTAGGATAACATTGAAGTATTAACATTATTAAAGGTGTAGATCACAGAAAAAACGTTTTTCAATTATTATTTCTGATTATAATCGGTCACTCTGAGTTTTTCATGCAGGCTGAAAATTAAAATTCTGAACGCTAGGATTTGAAAAGCCTGACAGATCTACGTCATTCTGTCATTTAATGTTCATGAACTCACCAATCGTGACTCGTGACAATAAAAGCTGTTTTTGGTTTAGCGTCCAGAACACCGCAAAAAACGTCTGGGCTAGTAGAAGCTGACCGTTAGCATTAGCAACTCCACCACACAGCAGAACTCCTTCAGGCTTGTATCATTTGTGGAGATAAAACATCAACATTGCAAAGCAAACAGAGTCAGTGGTAGAGTCACATTGCTGTTATCCAATCCGAGACGAGATGTCCAAATATCATGAAATAAGAGCCTAAATCCTGTTGTCTGAAGCTACTTTCTCTAGCTGACTTGTACTTCCTGAAACAGGTGCATCTGAACTTCTTCATATGATATGCCTGGAATGCTGATGCAGGATGTGAAGAAGTGTGATGCACAAACTTAGGATGACTAAGTGGATTTATATCAAAGATTAAAACAACATACAAAATTATATATTTAGATTTTTTACAAAACAGGTGGGGATCAAAACGCTTTTGTACAAAGTCATTATATCTTTCTGAACTTGCTTTCAGGATAGTTTCATTTCAAATAGATATTAAAATATTCATGTTCACGTTTTTTTCCTAATGCATTTTTAAAGAACACCCATAATTAAAATTTTTTATTAATTATGGATTATGTCAAAATTGTGATAGACTAATTTTGTACCTTTTCAACAAAGATCTCTTGGAGAACTGTTGGAGCTTGTAACATGCTGGAAACAAGAGCAGGGTTCTTTGAGGCGCTGAGAAGTTCAGAAGCTGAGATTTTCTCCAGCAACCCTGAAGGTACTCCAACAACAAGACTGCCAAGGGATTCTAGGGAGGCTGAATTGTTAACCTGTCAATTGCACAACCTGTTTTAGACTAATTTTAAATCAATTTTGAAAAAAAAATACTTATTTCTTCATTCAGCAAGCATAAACTTTCAAATCATTATCAAGGTATACAGCTTCTACCTGGTAGCCTGAGGAGGTTATGATTTGGATTATGATGTTGGCTTGGTCCTGGCCCCAGGTTGTCACTAAACCCAAAGTGGGCAACGAGGAAATCAGCACTGTTGGGGGTACTGAAGTGATCTGAGTGTTGCTCAGGCCTGAAGCAGCTTCCCCAAGGTTTACCATCGTTTGTGCTGTGATGGTCTTGAAGTTGGATGCCAAAGCAGCAGATGCCTATTAAATACAATTTAAAAGCATTGTGAAAATCGCTGATAACACATCTGTGGCATAACAATCACTTTTCTTAATAAGGAGTTAGTATGGAGAGTTGCGGATGCTTCAGCTTCAGGAGAGCACCACTTCCCAAGTTAATGAAAACAATCACTGTGAGGGAGCATTCATAAACCTTTTGCACAAAATCCTGTGCTCAGGTGATTGTGGATCAAATCTTGGTTCTTATACACCCACTATCTGAATAAATGGTTAATGCAAAGCACCACTCTGCATATACAGTACATAAGCCCGCTGATTGGTGGAACTTTATGGTTAACCATCGGAAAAAAGAGGTATAGCAAAATGCAATTTTACTGAGAATGGAATCAAGGTGCTTGTGGGTGAACTCACTGGTGTTGCAACCATTATGTCAGAGGGGGACAAGCTTTATAAAAAAAAAATTTGTGTGTCTACTCCTTCCCCATTGATTTTATGTTTGCTTGGAAAATGCTGTGTCTGTTATCTTGGTATTTTATTTTCATTGTAACATTTGATGGAGGACCCACTTGGAAACAAGATGATTCATCTCAAGTGGCTGATCCTCCAAAAAGATAATAAAATAAATAAATGAGGTCCCAGAATTTTTTTACTCAGTTAAAGTTCTGTGTAGGAAATCTTTGAGCTAGTACCTGAGGGTCCTCGATTCCATTGCAAAATTCCTTCCTCATGTCCAGGATGGCCACGGTGTTGGCTTCATTTAGAGACATATACACTGCACTCGGGATGTCAGTCGAGCACAACAAAACACCTGGAAGCCTGAATGGAGAGAGACACATTCACTTTTAAAATGAAAAAATTAAGTTAAAATCCCATTAGTTGTCACACTGTTATGTGAAATTTGTTCTCTGAATTTGACCCATCCCCTGGGGGAGCAGTGAGCTGCAAATACAGCCACACTTGGGAACCATTTGGTGGTTTAACCCCCCAATCAAACCCCTTAAATCCCCTGTGTGTGAGATCCATAGAAATCATGGTAAAAATGCGACTCTTTAGCGCCATGCAGTTCAGAGTAAAGCCTGGGACACACAGGAGACGGACGCGCTGCGCCACGGAAGCGCCGCAGTTAAATGGTCACACAGGAAGCGCCGCGCCGCTGAACCAAAGACTGTAGCGCTGAACGCTTCTTGGAAAGTCACGTGATAGTCACAACATCTTGAGAACAGGAACAGCCGCTCCGCGGCACGCCGCGGCGCTTGAGATAGAACTGGCGCCTATCTTCAGCGCCTCTGCGCGGACCGGCGCTTCTGGGACGCGACGCAGCGCTCCCCGTGTAGCCACTCTCATGGCTTCTAATGGCTTCTATTTAAAATGACGGCGCGGGCGTGACGCGGCGCGGGCGTGACGCGGCGCGGGCGTGACGCGGCGCGGGCGTGACGCGGCGCGTCTGTCTCCTGTGTGTCCCAGGCTTAAGTATTGCAGCTACGGTGGCCCACTCAAAAAGGCAACAACCTCCAGCATTCACTCCAGCCATCAGGTCCGTTTCTTATAAATAGCATGAGCTTGATCCATTTCCAATCTCTCTAGCCTAACCCACTCAAAGCATATAACTACTCGAACAATTAAAAAAGCATTTTAATTATGACTGTTCAGTGTTTGCGCCACAGCGCCACGCCTAAAAGATGCCGCGCGCACCCCCCATGATATGCCATGATTCCAGGGCGCACTGCTGCTCTTTGCTGTTTCTTTCAGGTTACAGTCATAGTGCAAACTCCTAATGCAGAGCTCGTCTGTCCCTAAATAGCTACCGTGGAGGATGACCATGGAGCGTCGACCACAGTTTATATATTAAAAATGTAAAATTTCAAGCTGAGAGGAATATTTACAATTGATGTAATTTGATTGATCAAAGTTGGTGAGAAATATTAATGAAAAAAGACAGGTTTGTGCACTGGATACACAGAATTTGATAGTAAACAGGTAAAAATATTACACACAGGGGCTTTAATGCTGAGTGTCAAGCAGGGAGGCATTGGGTCCCATTTTTAAAGTCTTTAGTATGACCAGACCGTGGATTTGAACCCACAATCTCCCAGTCTCAGGGAGGACACTCATACCACTAGGCCACTGAGCTGGTTCACACAGATTTTTTTATCAAAAGGAGTGTCTTTGGTTCAATTGTAGCAGTATTTGTATTCCTATCCAGTGCTGGGTACTTACTTGAACAGGCTGAAGCTTGGGTTGACTGTAAACAGCTGAGTGATGTAGTAATTTCTTACATCAACACCAATTGCAGAGTTGTTGAAAAGCTCCAGATTAGCTTGGTCTTCCCAAAACACCTCAGCCTTTAAATACAAGTGCAAAGAAACAACAAGTGGTAAGCACCAACACGTTTCACCACTTTAAGGGTCATGGTTTTGTGAAATTACCTGATAAAACCAATGGCATGATAAGGTAGGAGTAACATTGATTTGATGTACCTTGCACTTCACTAAACAGATTATTTGAAATGGCTATGACCAGTTTCTTTAAAAGAGACATACACTGTTTAAATTTGCTGTAGTCTGAATAAATATCTTGTGGGTCATCTGTGGGAAGAAAGCTCTGGTGTTTAAGGGGGTAGAATTTTGTCGAAGGGGAACAGCTAGAGTTGGAGTCTTTATTATTCATGATTTGCAATGTCTCGCTTCTGATCAGCTAACAGCAACTTTACTATTCTATTACCTTTATTCACTCTTCTTTCTTGGGTAAAAAATGCAACGTTGATGTTATATTTCCACAAACGACATAAGCCTGAATGTTTTCCACAGTGTTGTGTGATGGTTAGCTTTTACTAGCTGATATGCACTCAGCTCTCTCCTTGCTGCAAAATCAACACAACTTTCCATGGATTGCAATCCAAGGTGGGTGACTCCATGAATACAGATTTTACTCTGTGGACTGTCTTTTTCTGACCCAAACAATCCCCTGTCTATTTCCTTTCTGTAGCAAATGCAGGTGATAGGGTTAAGGACAATTTCCACGTTCATCATGCATATGCAACTCAGTACGAACATTAAATGGTATCTGAGTGAACCAGACAATTAAAGCCTTGTAACACACCATTAAACATCATTGGCTACATTTATTTGATTTTATGTTAAACAAATTTAAATTCTGCTGCCCCACATGTCACCTCTTGGAATATGGTTGGAGGGATGCTTGAACAGCTTTGGAACATTGTAACCTTTGCCAATAGAGTTAAAACAGGGAAGTGACTTCTGTCCTGTGTTGGAGTTTAAACTTTCAAAAGTGTTATATAAAGATGATGTGAACACAAACCTGAGATGTGGAGACAAAGCTGGCGAGATCATTCAGACTGATAAATGTCACAAAGCTGCCAATATAGTTGAAAAACCAGGAGGTGGAGTTGAGTTCTGGATCACTGGGATTATAGCATCTGGCTCCAGAGCCTGTGGAGAAAGAAACAGCTATTTAGCACTGTCAGCAAAAGAGTTTCTAGTCTTTTATAGTTTATAGCCTTAATTATGTCTGATGACAATATAACTTGTTACACATCCATCCAACGTTGCACTAATACAAATTTCATACCAGTGCTCAAGTAGCTCCTTATGGTGTTGTACACATCCTCCGGTCCAAAATCTGTAGTGTTGTATGTGAAATTGTTTCCCATATAAAACACCCTGTTGAAAGAAACAAATCATGTAAACAGAGTTACCTTCAGTCCTTCCATTTAATTTGATCACTCTGTGAGGAGAAAGACTCACAGTTTCTGGAAGGCCTGACATGAGGCGCTCTGAACTTCAGTGGGGCTGATGAGGTCCTTTGTGAGGAATCTCAGGTAGTTCTTCAACAGTACATCAAACCACAAATTCACCTCAGATGTCATGTTGCTGCTCAGAGCCATTTCCCAAACACAGGGGAGGATTACTTTCTTTATCTCATCTGGAACATCTTGCTAAAGGGGTCATAGAAATGCAAGACGTTTAATGACATGGAAAACATATACAATCAGACTTATAAATTAAGTTAAAATTAGAAAAAAGTTCATCATAATTTGGGATGAGTTACATACACTTATGAAGATTGTGGTGTTGTTATAGTTGTCAAAGATGACACAGACATCTGAATTGTTATTTATCACACCAGGCTGAATGAGGAACTGAAGAAGCTCTGAGGGGTTGATGGTGCTTATGAGCTGATGAGGAAAAAAACATGTTCATAGAACAGGGTCTCATCTAATATCTATAGTGGCAAAAATAAACTTTCACAGAATTCAAATCCCTCTAAGTTAGTGCTGCAACTTGTTCAGTCTTTTTTCTTTTCACCTCTGACTCGCGTGTGGGTGGTATAAGAGATATGAATGTCATCACATCGGGAAAGCCAAAGCCGAGGAAACTGTCTTTCAGGAAGGCATAGAAGCTTCCATTGTTGTAACATTTCAGTGGCGGTGGACCTGTTTTACAACATAAAATGCATTGTTTTTTATACAAAAATGAAGTTAAAGAAAAACATTAATACTCATTTAAAATTATTAATATGGTAATAATAAAGCTTCTGAATTTATGGTTTTTATTTGTGGCACCATAGAAAAACAGCTTTTTCACCAACCTTGGAGAGCAAGGACAATATTGTTGTAGATTTCTGTTTGGGCATCGTTGCTTAGTGTCATCTTAACTGTGTCAAGCAGTGCATACCTTAACAAAAAACATTTTAATCAATCAGTGTATGGTCATATTCTAACCAAAATCTTGCTTCCAAATTCCAACAACACTTTTACAGTGATAATCTAACTGTATAAACTCTTACATTTGTTGGTTGCTGTTGCAGCTCCTGTTTGCTCCAATCGTGACAAAGGGTGTCACCAAACTTGGAGACAGGTCGACCAGTAAAGGCTTAAGCCGAAGCTGAAGCCATAGCAGGAATTCTTCTTCACTGACAGCTGGGGAGGAGAGACCAGCTCTGTCTAAAATTTCCTGGAGGAAGGCAGATTTCACCTCCTGTGTGTAGTTTGAAGACTGGGCCTGTGCATAAATTTATTCAGCATGAAAGGAGGATAGGCTCTAAAATAATATGGTACAAATGAATATAAAGTAATATTAATCATTCAATTTTCAAATATTTTTTCATTGTAGAAAACAACTGAAAAAAAATAACATTTTATTTGTTTCTTTTTTGGAAATCTAAACTGAAGATATTAAAAATATTTGTCTATATACAGAAATATATTCACAGCAGGCCCAAAGCATGTAAAAATACAGTTTAGAAAGTAAAGATAAATATCGTTTTCATGAAATAGACTATTGGTATTTTTCTTTGAGCATTTTGGCCTGCAGCATCTTCTAAATTTTTGAAAATGGTTTGTTCAATTAACTGTATTTTTGTCATTCATTTTTCTCTTTCTAATCGATTTCATACTCTAATTCTATCATGTAGTGATTAAACTTTGTAAAAATAAAATAATCTAAATAAAAATTCAATATTTATTCACACTGTCTGTTGTGCGTTCATTCTGTGTCCTTTCATATATCTCTTGGTTCTTTTTCTAACACAGAAAAAAGATACTTTTCTTTGCTGATGTTTCGACCAGAGTTAAGTCACTGTCGGCGACATTACTTTCTTCTCCATTTATCCGTTTAAAACATATATAGGAGAAACCGGACGCCAACTGATCAAGTCTTTGGTATGACCCCACCGGGATTTGAACTCCGATCTTTGAGTCCCAGGGAAGACACTTATACCATTAGGCCACTGAGCTGGTTTGCTGTGCAGGTTGGTCTAGCCCAGTGTTTCCCAACCCTGGTCCTCAAGGCACACCATCCTGCAAGTTTTCCATGTCTCTGCTTCAGCACACCTGATTTAGAATGCCTCCTCAGGAGGACATCAAGTGCTGCAGATGCCTGTTAATCACTCATTCATTTAAGTCAGGTGTGTGGCAGCAGGGAAACACTGGTGTTTGAAAGGACAACATGGAAAACATGCAGGACAGTGTGCCCTGAGGACCAGGGTTGGGAAACACTGGTCTAGCCACACTCCATTGAAGCCTCAGTAGGTCTACCGCTGGTCCAAACATTTTAATGTGTAGCCAATCACAGCACCATACATTTGTTAAGCAGACTTAACACTAGAGATGCGAAGAAGACACCAGCTGGTGTAGGCAAGACGACGTATGTGCTGCCCCATTCCCTCCCAACTGCAAAATGCACTAACAACACGCATCAACACCACATTACAGCAGGCGGAGGGAGACTAGGGATCTTCTCACACCCCTGTTCTTGGTTTGCTGCCCGGGGCTGGAGGCTAGCAGTGGGAGCTGGCCGTCTGGTTGGGGTCTGGGTTGGTTTGGTCGATTTGCTCTGTGTTGGGCGGGGTTGCCTGCTCATCATTACCCCAGTAAGAATGGGACCATCTCTGAGTCCAGTAATGGCCCTCTGTGCAGCAGTATCGGACCAGAGTGTGTAGGGTGTGTGTGGGGAGTGAGTGGATGTATTACATGCATTATTTTGTGTCTTTAGGTTGAATGTGTTTTTGTGTGAGCAATAGGGTGGGAGTGTGGAACTGTGTTTGTGTGTGACCGCTTATCTGTCAGGTAGAGTCTTGGACTCCTCTCCTGGGACATCTTGTGATGCTATAACATCTTGACCTACCCTCCCCCTGCCACATTTCCTGCTGGCGGGTGGTATCTCGGTCTTTCTGCATATTAGCAGCTCTCGTATCTGGGCCTGGAAGTTTTTGGCATCTGTTGGCTCGCTCCCGGGGGCTGCCTGGTGGAGTCTGGGCCCCTAGGCTCCGTCGGGTCTCCACCAGGGTAGGGTTCCCTTGGGTCCTGGGCCGCTGTGTTCCGAGCTCGAGCTACTCTCGAGTGGGCAGCTTCAGGGGGGCCTGGGGGCTTGTCGTTATCTCCTGGGCCTCTGGCACTGCTGCTGGTTGGTGCCCCCGGGGAGACCCTCTGTGCCTATTGGGAGGGGGGTTGTGGCTGCTCCGGCGGTGGTCTCCCTGGGGTCTCCACGCGCTGGGGGAGACCTCGTGATCTCTGGGGTTTGGATCTCCTCCATTCTCCACAGGTCTTTGGGGGCAGGTCTGTGGCCCCTCACACTCACTATTGGACATTCCTACAGAGAAATCTTACATACACAAGGATATGTACGCACAGAGGTGCTCACATGGTGCTCTCACAAGTATGGGCTTGGGTGTTTTTAACACATAACCTAAGGCTGTGGTTGGCACTATGTGCACTATAATTTATGACTGTGTGCTTTTCAGCAAAAATTGCTACTGTTATATATCCGTCTCCGTGTCCATTGGGATTTAAAACAACCGGAAGCATTTCTAATAAAGTTTTGATATCAGGCGGGGCATTATAGCTGAATCAATAACGCTCCACCTGTGAGAATAAAACTGTGAGGCTTGTTTTCAGCATGCAGACATCAATTCTGATTGATTTACAGCTGGACAGGACACAGGGAAAATAAATAAATGCCAAGAGGAAAAACAAAAATGGTGTCGGCTGAGGAAAGGTGTTTGAAACGGCTTTGGCATCAACTTTGGACAATTTAAACTTGGGCTTTTCTGTGAGACATGAACAGATATTATTTTGAAAAAATATGTATTTGCTTCTTTGACGATTAATGGTGGCCTGCCCTAATGATATAGATCAGTATCAGTAAATAAGTCACATTGCGCTGATTGGTCCTTGCCATGACCAACTGCGCACACAGACAGTTTGAAAGACAACTGTAGATTCCATCCCTGAGTGAGCTGTTTCAATGGTTCATGGCCAGACTATTTACATATATAGGAGGGCTTGCCAGGGCATCTTTGTTATGATTAAGTTCTGACTTAATGTTTTATCTGCAGAGCAATAATATAGCCATATGGTTCTAGATTCATCAGAGTTGTAGGCTGAATTTTATTTCAACTTTCAACTTGAAACTTTGTAGCAGATAGTCATAGTCTTTAAATATTCTTGCGGAAAATGCATCTCTTGATAAAATATTTGGTAATTATCACAGAAGGAAATAGAATCTTTAAATTTCAGAGTTTACTGATGAATTTGCTTTGAATGCTAACTTTTTACAAAATCACCACAGGTGAACAAACTATTACTTTTAAGGCATGATAAGAGGTTCATCAAAGAGAAAAAAAATGGATGTTGCTACACTGTTTACCTCAATTGCTGGTGATACTATGTCAAAGAAAGCCCCAAAGTAAGAAGCGTTGACATAAGTCATGATTTTTGTCACATCTTGTGTCCCATTCAGCTGAGAGGGGATTGATGCAAGTTCACTCAGCTGATTGAATGTGAGAAGATCTGCGACATCCACCTAGAAGAGACGAGCAATAAGAGAACTGAAATTGTGATCAAATTTTACTCGATGCAGCAGATTTTACTCTTTAACTTAAACTTCAAACCTAACTGCAACTGAAACGTGTTAAATATAACTAACATTTTTTCAAAAACACTTCATAGACATTAAAAAAATCAGTGATACAAGATACAAGAAAAAATAAAAACCTATTTCCTATTCATTCATAATGAATCAGTTTATTTTTAGGATTCCTCAAAAATAACCATGGTTTTCATAAGAAGCCAGAAATGTTAGAACTGGAGTTAGTGTTAGATCTGTCAGCAAAAACCCTTGTCTCTTGAGAATTTTTTTATTTGTTGGTGTATACTTTTTAAAAATAGCTTGTGTTTTGTGTCTGTATTATTACTAGGGATGTTACGATCACGTTTTTTTGCTCCCGATCCAATTTAGAGTCATTTGATTTTGAGTACCTGCTGATACCGAGTCCCGATCCGATACTTTTCAGGAAAGCATTAAAATAAGAAAAATTAGATAATTTTCAGGAAAGCATTAAAATAAGCAGAAAATGAAACACATCCAAGTTGTCCTAAGTTTCACTTTCACTTGTTTAGAAAGTGCATTGATTAAAAAACGTGTTACGAACATATTGAAAAGTAGCAGCGTTGCTCATATTTCAAGTTTTTTACTCCCTCAATCAGCAGCTGTGTTGAGCGATGCCTGTTCCTTTGACGGGGCAGGCACGTGGCGCCTCAGTAGGCAGGCTAACGTTTCCCTGTATAACACCTGTAGCTAACACACAGCTCGGGTGCTGCAGCAGACAAAACCCCGACTTTTTGCAGTCTGTTGGTAATTTCTCCTTGTTTATTAGCCTATCTTTTAATGTTGGCTGGCTCTGCGTTTTTGTCTGAGTTCGCTGTGAACTGGGACTGTTGGTGACAAACCGGGAATTAATGGAAACAGCTTTGTTGACGCTGAAGGGAAAAACCGAAATTGAAAGTAATCTGTTTTGAAGGCTGCGTATCATGCAGCTCTGCCATGGAATGCCCAGAATGCACATTACTAGTGGCTGTAGCTCTGCCTTCGCTGTCCGGTTTAAAATACCACCTAGCAGACATTTTAGTTCTCCTGAGAAGACACGTTAGCTCAGCGTTAGCCTGCTTGCTAACAGCTGCGCCTTGGTGTCTGAATCCTTGCCTGCCGCAAATTGTGTGACGTTACTGTTTTGTTTTCGTACAAGAAACAAAGAATACTGATGTAGAGGGACATGCTAAAATTAAAACTAAGCAACTGTTGTTCCACTTGAAAATCTCTGTCTCAGGATGAATTTAAAAAGTCATATTTGTTGTTTTAAAAGGTTAAATCCGATCTTTTACACCCGATTCTGATCTTTTTAAAATCACGTGATCTGGCCCGATTTCCGATCACGTGATCGGATCGGAGCATCCCTAATTATTACCTTTAAAAATATGTTTACCTTTTGATATCCTGATTGAATTATGGTTTAAATATCTCATCAGTACTTGTCTTCTGACTTGTTTCCTTTATTCAGTGCAGTTAAATGAATATCTGTTCACCTTTCTGATCTACACATATCCAGACACATGCATTCAACTGGCAAACTATTATTATCCAACTGTTGATGTGAGTTGCTTTATTAACTACTTTGAATAAAATCATTTAAGAACCAACAAACCACTCACTCCTTTAAAATTGCTCTTCAAGGACAGAAAATCCTGTAAGGAGGCTTGAGAACAGTACGGACCAAAATTATTTTCAAGCCAGTTTCTGTCATCATTTCCAAACTGAACACACGAAAAACCTACAAAATTGGAAGAAAACGTTAGGCCAAAAACAACTTGGAAATTAAAGAAATCCAAACCAATGACAGGGAAATCTGGTGTTTAATTGTTCTAATGATTAGGTTACCTGCAGACAGTTGTCCTTTCAGATATTCCAGTATGAAGGTAAACACCTGCTGAGTTTGACCCACAGAGAGTTGACTGATAATGTTATCAAATCCTTTAATACTGAAAACACAAAAAAGGTCATTTCACCAAATTGTAAAATCTATGCATATATTAAGAGTACAGTTTAGTTTCCACACACATCTGTTGATAAGAGCTACAGGAGATGTTTCTTGAAATCACTTCAAAGGTTCTGGAGTTGAGGCTCGGGAGAAACAAAGGTAGGTAATCCTGGAACCACAACTTTATTTGCCCTAGACTGAGCAGTGAAAGATTTGGACCAACTACTGTTAACGTCAGATTGAGGATGGTGTCACGCACTTCAGGCTTCAGCGATGTCAAGTTTTGCTGAAATAAATAAAAAGGTAATTGTTAAAGGATTACACTTATAACCAAGGAAATAAAATAGAAACATACATATAACCTACCTTTACAAAACCATCAACAAATATTTCAAAGAATGATTGAAGGTTGTCCAGGGGTGAGGTCATGGTGAGACTTGTAAACACAAGCACTACAAGAGTTTCATTGGCAAGGTTATTAGACTGCAAAAGGAACTCAGCTTTTTCTCCTGCAGAAATTGAGTCTAATATTGCAATCTAGGAAAAAAAATAAATAAATGATGCAATAAACAAAAGGGGAAATATAATGAGATAATTTCCAGGAAATGTTGGTTATTACTAAAAATAAATTACCTGGGAGAGGTTGAAGATTTGGAGTTCAGAGTATGTTACGTATTCATCAAATGGACCCAGGTTTGTTTCGATCCACACGGCATCACTTTCAACTTTTGGCCTGCAAACTAAGGCGCATAGAAGCACATTAAAACAAGGACAAATTTTCACATGAATTCTTCATTCTCTCAACCTATAATAGAGCCAAACATTTTCTAAATATTTTGCGTACATTTTCAAGCGATGCAACAAACAACATTTTCAGTGCATCAGAACAAGGACACGTTTTCACGTCCATTTTTCATCATTTCAACCTATAAAAGATCCACTATTGTTTTAAATATTTTTGCACACAATTTTAAGCGGTACAACAAATAAACATTTTCAGTGCATCAGCCCTACCTGGCTGGTTGATGATGTTGACAGATTTGGTCATGTAGCTGAGCAGAACTACTGCAATTCCTTGTTGTCTATACTGGGGCATTTCAGAGAAAACTTGGGCCATCCCACTCACACTGCAAAGATTGAAACACAACTTTCTTACAAGGTCCATCAAGAGCACTTTGATGAAGCCAAGTCCTGGTTCCAACTCACATGATCTGATAGTTTGTGCAGTTGATGGTTGAGGTTACATTTTGGAGCATCTCTGGAGTGAAACTTGCAAGGACGGGGAGCAGTTTGACTTGGAACCAAAGAGAATAGTTGTTGCTTTGGAAGCTTTGGAAGTAGGGACCGATGATGTCAAAGGTCCTGTTCATCATGCGGTCCCTCACAACAGGTTGGAATTCTGGGAGCTATGAAATATTGACAAATGGAGGAAACCAATTATCACACACATGCTAAGATGTTAGTACACAATGTAGTAGCTTTTAAATGTTGCAAATCAGTAATATCTTGTGAAACATCCTCTTGAAATGATGCATAGGTGTGATGACCTTTTAAGATATATAGATGGTCTGCTTGTTCATTTGTTTGATTATTTTAGGATTGTACAATGTTTTTTCTTTGTTCCTGCTTCAGAGTGTAGCCTACCTGTGACCCTGCTGTGAGCTGAGTGAGAAATTCTTCCACATTTTCCAATTGGTTGCCGACGACTAGACGGTCAAAGACCTGATCGATCATGTTGACGTCAACTGTTGTGTTCAAGCTCAGCAGTAACTCTGCCACTTGAGATGGATCCAGTTCTGACAGGCTCAGGTTCTGGGGATAAATAATAATGCTGTTAAGGTCAAATGGAAATAAATCTAAGACAAAAATCATTCTTTTGACAGAGCATGTCAGAAAGTAAAGGAGGGGCTTACGATGGAGAAATTTTGATTGAGCACTTCCAGATCTTGAATAGTTGCAAAAATGGCAAAGCTTCCAAAGTTTGCTTGTAGCCACTGTTGACTACCATTGACAGAGGAGACACAGCCAGGGTCTGCCAATGAAAAAGAAGTTAAGACACTGGCTGTATGGTCACACCACATGCAATCAACACATTACAAGGGTCGCCGGAGAGCTCGCTCTACCTGGCAAATCTTTCCTGGACAGGAACGGTTTGATGAAATGAGTGTAAACTGCTTGCTGTTGGTTGTTGTCCATGAAAGCCTTTTGGTTGTTGAATGCCTCAATGCTAAAATTAAGAGAAGACTTTTAATATGACACCAATCTGCAGGATTTATGCACTATTTTGTACACTCAAGCACTGTTTTATGTATTTACACAGTCTGGTAAGCTGAGCAGCTGAAGTTTTCGGCGCTGAGGCAGATGAGGAAATTATCGGATGCGGAAGCAAGGAATGGACTGATCTTCTGGAACCAGCTGTGGACAAAATCCTTGTTTTGTAGCTCTTCCTGGGTGACATTGTTGCGTTGAATTTCCCCAAGAGCTTCAAGAGCATTTGTCAATATGACGTTGCTGCTGTTCGGGGCCTGACATTTGGGGGGAAAAAGTGATTGGATATGGAATAGGCAAAGAAAAATGTCCAACATGTTGAAATTGCGTTTGTGAATTTACCGTGGCTCGGAATAACTCGAGAGCTTGGTCCAGACCAGAAGTTCTTTGAAAGAAAAGCTTCCAGACTTCAACTGGGTATGTCGTTTGTCCTTCCAGAGAGCATTTCAACATTGTAACTGCTTTGTCTTGTGTCAGACTTGATGGCTACGAGTGGGGTAAATGACAAGAAATTAAGCCAACTTAGCAGAATGTTTGTGGACTTGTCTTCATACCACAGCAAACAAAAACGTCATTTGTGACATTCAGAGTTTTAAGGCAGCAGTCTTACCAAGGAACAGGCAATTTCAGTGATGGTAAAAGTGCATTTGGACAAAGAGGAATTGTCAGTCGCCAATGTCTGCTGGATTTGAGAGC
>SSNS01001002.1:1831-42687 GCA_006937985.1 Aphyosemion australe
AGCCCTGCTCTCTGATTGGCCGAGAGAGTTCAAGCTTCTTCCAAGTTAACAGAAATACGCACCCAGACATGTTATACACCAAATCGATCAGCTTGGAGTCAGGAAACCAGCCGTCCACCATCCCTGGTCTTTGACTGTCTGAGAAAGTTTTTTAAACCTTAAAGTTCAATTTCTGCTCTTTCTAACAGTTTATTTTTTATCTCATTTTGCTAACTTTGACAATTGAACTTATTTTCAACTTCACTTCCGTTCTAATGCATGTTCATCCTTTTCAGCTGCTAAATTCACAGTTCAGCTAATTGTGAAATTGTAACTATTAAACTATTCCTACTCAAATACCAGCTGTTTAAACATTTCAGCTGTCCAGTTTTTTAAACTGTGTACTGAGATTTCAGTTTTCTGATGTTTAGATTTATTTTCTCTTTTCTCCACTTACTTATTTGGCTTTAATACACTTGTTAGTGATTTTTTGCTCCTAAATCTTTCAATCTTTTCAGCTCATTTTTACAATTACGTTAAATTTTCGCAGCAGAAAACTGCTTACCGGTATTTCGGTTCAGCTACTCAGCTATCAGTTTCAAAATTCAGCATATCCTGCTAACTTCACAATTCAACTAATTGTGAAAATGTAACTACTTATACTCAAATATGAGCTGTTTAAACATTTTAGCTACTCAGTCTTTTAAAATATGTTAAGAGATTTCAGTTTTCTGCTGTTTAGGATTTTTTTCTCTATTCTCTACTTACTTTTTGGCCTTTTTAAAACTTTTTAGCAATTTTTGCTCCTATAACTTCAAATACATTCAGCACATTTTGACAATTAAGCTTAGTTTTAGCTTCAATTCAGCAGTTTTAGCTATTGTATTCAGCAATAAAGCATTCAAACGTATTTCTGCAAGAAATGCAATTTATCTAGTTAGCTTTGTAATAGCAACCACAGCATAATAGTTTTGAACTTTGTGGTTTGGTCAAAGAATCTGGCTCTCTGCTGTCATCAGCACTCCCCTGATCTGAGTGAGAGAGAGAGAGAGAGAGAGAGAGAGAGCAATTCAATCATACAGAAAGAGCCCAAAGCGCTCACTTCCGTCCTGGGCAACAATTATTAAAGAAGTTGACCTTATGCCTGCTGATTTCACAAGTGTGCAGCAGACTCCCATGATAACACACAGAGCAAAGATTTTATTAGTCTGAGTTTGTTCATGTGGCTCATCTAAATCAGGGTCATTAACGTTCATGGAAACTCATCAAGCAGCTCTTACAAGATTGGGTTTAAAAGAAGAAATGACTAAAGATACCACCAATGTGAAAATTCAGAAGTTTTCTTCTGTAAACTTTAAATGTTTAAAAATATTATGTGAAAAAAACGAATAAAAGTTCAGATGTTACTGCATGAATAAAGCAACATCTAGAAGAACCATTCTGAGGTGTGTTTTTATTGTTGAATCAGGGAAAAGTCCCATCAACTTCTAAAGGTTCTGTGTAGATCTAATGGATCTAACTGTTTGGATCATGATCCAAATCTCATCACCAGTGGTGAGGGTTGGAACGTAGATGAAGTCACAGCAGTCAGCTGGACCACTAAACTCCCCTCCAGCATATCTAGATCTGGTCCAACCTGATGGAAGCCACTCAGATCCTCCTAAACCTGAGGATCCAAAACCCCCAACAGATAATACACATGCCCTGATCCCCCTTCTTGAAAATTACAGGTAAACTAAACAGTATTCCAAACCAACATGGTTGTAACTTCTGTTACCTCACAACTGGACTGTGGATTACTTTGTTGAGTCTAGAACAAATCTGGCACAACTAATAAAAGTATGTCCAATAAAACATGGACAGTCCCAATTCTCTAATCTATGAAGCATGAAAAGTACCCTACAGTTTGAATTTGTATTAAAGCTGATGGATTTTACTGAACTTTTTTATGTGCCATCATGTGCTTTTACATCCTGTTAAGTTTACTTTATCCTCAGCTGTAGGAATGTTACTCTGCTAGAATCAGCCACACAGTTTGCTGGTTATGTGCAGCCATGCTTACTGCTCAGTTAACTTAGGAATCACAAACTTGTGGTAAATGAAGAATCTTTAACAGCAGTGTTACAATACAAAAAGCCATTTTTAGGTTGTGTCGGTGAGCTTTGTGTTTCTATATGTGTGTTTTATGAATTAAACGGCTGCTGTGTCCCTCTGACCAGAGACAAAACCTTATACATTGTTCATTAGATGCTTCCTGACTGAGCAGAAACACGTTTTCAGATCTAAAAATGCTTCTCAGAATGACTTTGACCCCATGGGGCAGTGTGTACATGTTGCTTCACATGTTCTCATAAACTCACACTCATGCACAAATGTGTGTGTGTGTGTGTGTGTGTGTGTGTGTGTGTGTGTGTGTGTGTGTGTGTGTGTGTGTGTGTGTGTGTGTGTGTGTGTGTGCGTGCGTGTGTGCATAAATGGTCTCAAAATGACAGCGTGCTAGGATCTTCTGTATGAGACCCTGACCTGGACCTGCACCTGTGGACTCTGCACATGAGATAAGATTAGATTCATTTCCTGGGATGCAGGTATCATAACAAGCTAGCATTATGCTAGCTAATGCATAAAAAACACAAGTACACAAAAGTGTGTGGCTCAGTGTGTGTGTGTGTGTGTGGGGGGGGTAATTACTACAATCAGAACACAAAATGGTGAATATGAGTATAATTACATGTTTCTTACATTTTCACTTTGATGTTATCTGAACAAAGAAATCAGGTGTCACTGATAACAAAAGCTTTAATTAAATGAATGCGATGATACCGTAGCTTATTTCCTTGTTATTCTTTTGTGAACCATACAGGATCATATAAGTTTATCAACTCCCAAAGCTGATATCCAGACTGAAAGCTGCAACATTGAACTTTCTCATTAAAACTGACACACAGACAGAAAGTGTTTGGATATTCATACGTCTGTTTGTTCTCTCTGGTCTAGATGAGCAAACAGCAGTAAAGATAAGGACGGGCAGGGAGGCAGCACAGAGCGATGGGTTTTTCGGTTAAAGTCAGCAATGATAGTCTGAGTCTAACCCAGCATGCACATTTCTGCTTTATGAGTATTTGTGTACATGTAATATTTCACTGCCTCTGTGTGCACGGGGCTGTTAGCAAATATCTCATGAACACATTTTATTGAAATTTTCAGAAAGTAATCAATGAACTTTTGTTTACAACTGGTCAATTCCATTCGAACAAAACAAAAATAGCCAAAACCCAGTCAATTTTACTGTTATTACCATACCATACCACTTTATTTGTAGAGTGCTTTTAACACAGCATTACAACCGACCAAAGCGCTGCACATAAAAACAGGTAAAAATTACAAGCTAAAATAGTCATAATTATCATAAGAAAAATCAAAAAAGATAAAAGAGTTAAAAGAACAACAAACTAAAACCAATAGAACAATTAAAACCAAAATATAAAAACAAATTTAAAATCAACAAGGTGGAAAAACTTAAGGATGAGTTAATGCTTTGTGGTTAGGGTTAGGGTTAGGGTTGAAGGGAGTTGAAGGCCAGGGAGAAGTAGTGGGTTTTCAGGCGTGATTTAAAAACGGCAATAGAGGGCGCTTGCCTAACCTGAAGAGGTAATGAGTTCCAGAGTTTTGGGGCACAGACAGAAAAAGCCCTTTCCCCGCGTGTCTTCAAACGTGCCTTAGGGACGGTTAGGAGGAGCTGATCTTCAGACCTAAGAGCACAAGGAGGGTGGTAGAAATGGAGAAGTTCACACAGATAGGAAGGGGCCTGACTGTTCAATGATTTGTATGCAAGAAGCAGAATTTTGAAATTGATCCTGAACTGAATGGGCAACCAATGGAGTGATTTAAGCATGGGTGTAATGTGCTGTCTTCTGTCAGCTCCAGTCAGGAACCTTGCTGCTGAATTCTGGACGAGCTGAAGTCTAGACAGTGCAGCTTTACAGATGCCATACAAGCAGGAGTTGGAATAATCTAGCTGGGAAGTGATGAAGGCGTGAATCACAGATTGTAGAAGATGGGCACTCAGGATGGGCTTTCATTTAGAAATTTGCCTGAGGTGGTAAAAGCAGGACCTGACTGTTTATTGACCTGAGCTTCCATCTTCAGAACCGGGTCCATTTTTATTCCAAGGTTGGAAACAGTAGAAGTGACATTAGGAGACAGATAGTGGAGGTCGGGTTGCCGGGTTGCTCTAACATTGACAGGACTAAAAACAATTAACTCTGTTTTAGAGTCATTCAAATGGAGGAAGTTCTCAGCCAGCCATTGCTTGACATCGTGTTATGGACGTTATAAGGTAGTAGCTGAGCGTTATTCACAATACTCGCTATGATTACTAACAGATTACTTGAGAAATTGTGATACTGCTTGAGATTTTGCATAACTCTATTGTAAAGAACTCGCCAAAACAACTAAAATGCATTCATTCAATCAACATTAAATAGTCTTAGTTTAAAACTCTGATATGAAGGGTGGCAGGTGATAAGTGGTCCTTCAAGGAATCCTGAGATTTTAATTTTCAGCATCTTTGGTGGTACTTGTGTCTCTGTCAGTGCATCTCTGTCCCAGTCAGGCTGTAGACTCCTAAGGAAAATGTGGACATCTGGGTAGACAGGTTCAGTAATCTGTCAATAAAGTTCTGAAATTTCAGTGTTTGAATTTTTTGTTGGTTTTACAATAAAAAAAAGATTTCAGATAGTCACACACATTGTCATTTTCAACAAGACCACACATGCTGCCATACTGTTTAGGCGTCAGTTGTGCGTGCACAGGGGGGCGGGGGAATGGGGGGCGTGCCCATTTTGTGTCTGCATACCCCTCTAAAGGTAGGTAGTTGTGTCCCTGCATAGATCTATCAGGACTTTCTAATCCTAGAGTTTCACCATTTATTTTCCATCAGAAGCTAATGCAGGAGGAGATAGGTGTAGGAGGTTATTTTCATGTTCAGCCTGCATGAAAAACTCAGAGTGACTGATTATAATCAGAAATAATCATCAAAAATGATTTTTCAGTGTTCCACACCTTTAAAGTTTTTTTAAGTAAATGACTCTCTTATTCCATTTGTTACCCCTGATGTTTTCTGACTGAAACAAAACTGTTTAACGTGCTACCCTAACTCATCGGTGTCCTATCTATCACTGTAAGTTTCCCCCGTGCTGTTTGTTTAAAGATTTTTTCCATGCAACTGTAAATAAGTACTCTGAACAGAACAAAAAAGCATGTTGTTAATGTGACGTAAAACAAATCAGGTCTGGAACTCTGAAATGTGACGTTTGCTGCAGGAAACAAATCTGTTTTTCTCAGCTGTTTTCTGTTAGTTGTATGATTTAAAAAAATGACCAATCAAACATTTAATAATTAAATGATGATTTAAAACACTTAAAGCGCCTCAGCAGAACCGCAGCAGCTTCCTGCTTTTGTGCTGAGTTCCAGCTGTAATCTTATCATCCTTTCCTCTGTTTTTCTCATTGCACCAATACACTTTACATTATCAGGGTTGGTGTCAAAGGGTGAGCGCTGCCGTACCATTGGCTGACCACCTGACAACTCCCACCCAACCACAGGGGTGTGACCAGGGGAGTTCAGCTGAGTCTAACAGGAAGTGTCCTGTTAGCTGGATGACTGCGTCCAGACTGGCTAATGTGTGCTCTGATTTTGAGTTCAGACACTCATATTCTAACCATTTGTCCTCAGAAGTTAGTCAGTTCCAGGGACTTGGTTTGTGCCAAACTAATCAGGAGTCTGGTCTGAAATTACAGGCAAGGCCACAAAATTCCTGAATTACTGTCCTTAGATCTTATCTCAGTCACATGCTCATCATTCTGTTTAAACCTGATTTCATCCCAATTTACTACACTTTATTCTTCTGTTATTACCAGATAATAAGTCAACAATGTCATAATTGTTCTATTGTGACTCTTCTGTGCATAAAGGGCTGTATTGTTGATTTTTGAGCAAAAAACCTTTGGAAAAAGTTTTAAATTAGACTAAAATGCATGGAAAGTTAATTTTTTTATATAATTAAGTTCATACTTTGAACTTAACGCCATCAGATAACGTCAAAAAAATAACAAATGTAATAAAAGATTGTAAAGGAAGTGCAATAAATGACTAGAGGTCACATTTATCAGAAGGTTTTGGCAACAAACCCTGACATGACTAGGAAGCATGTCAGAGCCTCTATATTCATATAACTAATATAATTTCTCATAAAACATGCATCATTTCATTGAACAACATTAATTTTATTTGAAACATGAAATTTCATCCAACTTTACAACACTCATGTTTATTTGTAAAAGTTAATTTATCTCTTTTAGTTATATTTTTCCTGTTTTCTGTGCCAGCGGAGCCTGATGACACACTGGTTTTCATACAGAGCCTCTGAACTCTTTAGACTTCTCTGTGCAGCAGGAAGGAAGTTATTGATGACATCATCTCTCTTCTCAGCCTCACAGAGGATGCTTGTTTCAGTAACGATGGTTTAACACTAGATGGAGCAAATACATCAGCAGGAAGCTGCTTCATGTGAGGATGGAGAAACAGAAGCTGAGAGGGAAAATGGTGCAGAGACGTTCTGTAGTTAAGAAATAATAACATCTGGAGACATTTCTTTATTACTCCTCAGGATCACAAGAGTGTCTGACTTTTGCAAGACATAAAGTTTCTAGGGATGGTTTAAAAGATCTACACATAACACTTCTTCAGATATCTGCTGTTAAATGGAGCAAATTCATACTTTGATCCTAAAATTTTTATGTTTCTGTTTACTTCCTTCTATATTGTTTATTCCTTACATTGGTCATATTTTTATGAGAACTTCATTTTTAGTTTTTTTGTTTTGTTTTGTTTTTTCAGAAAATTGGCAAAAACTCAAAAAGAAACAACAAACAAATCTATTAGGAGTTATTTGCATCACTGCTTTTGTTTAGACACATAAATAATTTTTTTGCATTAATTTAAAAGGTTTCACCCAAGATTTTCATTTTCCATCCACTTCTGGCCCAGAAGCATTTTACCAGCATTTGCTCACCTGCTGATCGTCTGTTTAGTCGTTCAATAAGAAGTTTGTTTGTTGAGAATTCACACGAACAAACTGAATAAGTTCTATTTACCTTTACTATGTTTATGTCTTAATGTATTTCGTTCAGATGGAAGTGAAATATTCACATGGCTCAAGTCAGTTAAACGTGTGCACGTGTGCAAGCGTGCATTCACAGGTCAGGAGGTAAAAAGTTGACAACATTCCCACGAGAACTCTCTTATCGAGCGTCTGTATTCAGGAAGCTGTGGCTTCAGCTTGTGTCGACCCACATCTCCTCATCAGCAGTATGTGTGTGTGTGTGTGTGTGTGTGTGTGTGTGTGTGTATCCTGCATGTACCCCACGTGTCAGGTGGCCTGCCTGTGAACCCAACAGGAAGTAAGGTCAGACCCAGAGAGGTCAGGTAAAAGTCAAGCAGCCTGCTTTTGTCGACACTTTTCATCCGTCGCTCGCTTTTTTCAACCGGCGTCTGTAACGAACAGCTTTCAGTTTCCTCTCAGAAACACAGAAGTTCAGCTGCAGCCATGATTGTGAAACTACGTAACAAACATGAGAAGTGGAGTTTTTGCTGAACTAATATCACAAAGTCTCTGTCTGTGTTATCAAACCGCCATGCCGGGTGTCTGTGTCATTAACACACTCAGATAAAACAAAAGCACAAACAAGCCCTTTAAAATATCAAAGGATCTAATTTAATGAAAGTCAGATTAAGTGAAATCCTACAGAACGATGAGGGTCTGGTTTCATCTTGAATATCTCTGGTAAGTCTGGTCCAAAGAGAGCTGCAGAGACGGCTCCTCCACGCCGCTGCGACACACAACACACACAACATTAAACTACTAAAACACATCAAACCTGATTCTTCTCAGAGGTTTTACTGCAAAGGCCCTTACTAGTGTGAGTTTATTACTGATCTCTGGTGGATTTTAAATTATTCAACACAACAAATATTTAAAAGCATACAACTCTAAACTTGTTCTAAATACATTTCTGGATGTCCAACAAGTTTTGAAGGGTCCTTTCAAACATTTACAGCATTTTTAGGTAAATAAATACATTTTTTAACTCTGAGTAAAAAGAATATTTTGAAGGGAATCTGGTTCTGATAAATTTAAAGGTGTTGAACACTCGTTTATTCAATACATTTGCAGTCGTCTCTAGTAGGATTGACTTGTAAGTCATGCATGCACCTAAATCAAGTACAAGACAGCTGGAGGAGAAGGTAGCTTCAGGCGGCAGGTTTTGGCATCTTGTTTCCTGATATGTGGACATCTCTCCTCTGATTGGCTAACAGCAACATGACTCTACCACTGACTCTGTTAGCTCTGCATCATTGATGTTTTATCTCCACAAATAACACAAGCCTGGAGGAGTTCTGCTGTGTGGTGGAGTTGCTAATGCTAACGGTTAGCTTCTACTCGTTGAGACATCTGCTGCTGATTACCGGACGTTAAAACAACAACAGCCTTCCTCATCTTGAGACCAGATGGGGGAGTATGCATGTTAATTCATAGTGTGACATAGATCTGTCAGGATTTTCTATTCAGGTGTGGTCTGCTGCCCCCCACCCTGCCCCTCCCCCGTGATCCCACTAATTGAGAACCACAGATGCAGAATTTAAAAGCCTTTTATTGCACCAAATATTCATCAGCACGAGGTTTTTGAGTGTTAAGCCATAAGAAGTGGTTTATGTAGTTCATCTAATAAAACATCAAAGGTTTTCTCTGTCAGGGAAGACTTTAAACTTTTCCTATGCTGAACTAGGTTTTACTCAGTGACTGATTTTTTAATTTTGCACTTGAGGTCAAACTTTAAGAAGATTTACACGACTTGTCTCAATAAATTGTTTGCAACCCTGATTAAAACTTGTTCTTTTCTGTGAGTTTTTTTCAATAAATCCTTTATTTTGATTAGCTCTCCAGTGGAGCTTAGATCTCATGAGTGTTGTCGTTGTAATGTTTTTCCTTAAAGAAAAGAAATCTATATACCACACAGGAATTTATGAAGAAGTTATTTTTCAGGAAATTAGGCTTTCTTCCCATAAATGAGCCTCTAAAATGAAGGCAGTAATAATAAAATCATAGTGATATGAAACTGTGGCTGTATGAAAATGTTGTGATGCTAAAAGCCCCTTGTCTGCTAGAAAAAAGAGCTTTCAGAACGTGTTGTAGGACCACAAAGCTAACGACTACTTTCATTCTTGTCCTAAACCATATGTTTGGGACAGAAAAGCATTCGTTGTTTCAGATTAGGTGGAACAAAAGTCTGTTTTACTTGAAAAGCTGCACACACCTGAGGACGTATGTGACAGTCAGGATGCAGAGCGGCTGGTTGGTGTTGGGTCTGGACCTGGAGGGCTTGACACCGGGGATGACGGCACTGTGGCTCTCCACCCAGACGTAACCCCCACCTCTCACCAGCAGCCTGTACTGACCGCTGACAGACTGACTCTTCCGGCACACTGCAGGAGCACGCAAAATATGAATTAATTCTGCACTGTGTGTGTGTGTGTGTGCATGTGTGTTTGCATGCATGCTTGTGTGCGCGGATGTGCATCAGCACTTACGGTTGCGGTGGTTTTTGTCTAAACACTTTGTGTCCAGTGTGTGACAGAGGTCATAAATGGAGCGGCCCAGCAGCTCATCAGGCCTGTAGCCTAAAAGAGAAGTCACCCTGCACACCAACACAAGAATCAGCTACATTCAGACCTAACGTAACGTAGCTACACCAGCAGCTAAATAAATGCAGAAGCAGCTACTAAAACAACGGTTAGGATTCTCTGTCAGAAACCAATAGCTCTAAAAACAGGAAGCAGCAGTCACACACCTAAAATCTGAATACTCACTCTAAATTAAACCATTTCACTCACATTTCTTTTCTTAGAAAATATCCTGAACAACTGCTAAGTTTATAGGTTCCTTTATTTAGTCTTTATTTGAACAAAGCAAGCACAAAATGCTGAGGTTTAAACAGGATTTTCTATGAGATCGTCCTACATCACACACAGAGTTAACATTTACTCATTTAACTTAAATAACACTTCCTTTAATCATGCATGTGTGGATTTTTTTCTCCCTGTGTGACGCCTCTAAGCAGCAACAACATGACTCATTAACTCCAGTGCAGAACTTCTGATGAACAAGATGGAAAGTGTTCCTTCCTTTGCTACCAGAGTCATTAAGTACAGCTTTGAGTGATGAAAGAATAATGGTGTTTTTGTAACAATCCTTTCCCTGAACTCTGTAAATAAAACCAGTGTTTTGGCTAATTCTGCATTACTGATGTGGTTCTTTAGGTTTCACCAGACCATGAGCTCCAGCTGAGTGTGAAGGAGCTGGGATGAGCATCAGCACCTTTTAAATCTGAAACCTCATGGTTCTCTACACCAGAAAAGCTGATTTGAGATCTCCGGGTCAGGGCACAGGTCCTGTAGATGAACTGGTTTGTTGTGGTGAAGACGGAGCTGAGCCAGAATGCGAAACTATTGATCTAAATGTTATTTTGGTCATTTTTTAAAGTGATGTTCTGTCAGTTACTGATTTACAGTAAAGGACCCTACCTGCAGGTGACATCACTCTAAAAGAGGTGCCTCTAGTGACAGGTAGATGTCCTCTGATCGGTGACGACCCAGGTCGGCACAACCACTCTTAATTAAAAGTGATTTCCAAATGTGATAGAAAGCTAGATTACCACAGTTTATTATGGGATCATTTGTTTAGTTTAAATGTTTGTTTTAACTGAACTACGATACTCTGTGATACGTGTGCCACTGCTGCTGCTCCTGTATCTCTGTCTGAGTGGAGAACCAGAGAACTGGTAATTCACTACTGATCAGGTAGGATCGCTTCTCCTTCAAGTCAAGTGGAGCCAGCTAAGGTGGTTGAGGCTTGGTTAGGATGCCTCCTGGAGGCTGCTGGGTCCTACCAGAGGGAGCTGGTGGAGGTGGCTGGACTACAACCCCCACAACCCAAACCATACAAGAGGAGGAGTTAAAGTAAAGCTAATCATTTTTACCAGCTTGTTATTATTAACAATGAACATATGGTTCTCTTTTATTCATTTGTGCATCACTGAGATGATGCAGTTCTCTGCCACACGTTCTTTGAACAGATGCAGATGTTTTCTGGAGCTCTGTTAAGAAATGTTCTATTTCTATAAAAACTATCCACCAAGACATGTACTCAGCTATTTTATATATATATGTGTGTGTGTGTGTGTGTGTGTATTGCTACAAATCTGGATAAAGACACTAAAGTGGAAACAGAACTGTAATGTTAAAGATGAAAGTTGTGTCTTCTCCTTTGTAGCGCTGACTCCATCATGTTGACTGTTACCACCATACCACTATGAAACCGGAGGTTACCACCCAGATATGTTTCTGACTTATAACCACAAAAATAAAACAGTTACACTTTCAAAAGTGTTTACTCTGAATGAGAATACAAGCTACAATAAGTACAAGCTTATGGAAATATAACATCTAGGTTTTTCATCAAGTTCTTTACAAATTTACATTCTTGCAAACTCATCAGATGTGAATAATGCATGTGTGTGTGTGTGTGTGTGTGTGTGTGTGTGTGTGTGTGTGTGTGTGTGTGTGTGTGTGTGTGTGTGTGTGTGTGTAAATAGACGGCATGCTGTGCGTAAGCTGAGTTTGTACGAACCTCTGGTCACAGTATGTGAACTTCATGTCCATGCTGTGTTGGCTTGTGAATGTGTGTGTGCTGAGGAGTGTGTGTGAGAGTGGCAGAGGTCGGCAGGTCAGAAGTAGGCAGGAAGCTGAAGAGGAGGCCGTGCACACTTTCGCTCTGCCCTGACAGTGCAACACCTGAGGTCACAGCAGATTCAAAGAACTAAATCAGAAACAACAAACAGGTCTCACAAGTAAAATGGTTTAAGGTTTTTTTTTCTTCCCTCACCTTCCATGTTGCTGACTTGATGTTGCTGATTCTTCCTCTGTGTGTCAGAGCGCTCTTGATCCTCATGACAATGTCCCTCTTCTGATTACACCAAACATCCTCTAAAAAATATATTTATGAAGCTCTAAGGATTTAAATTGACCCTTATTTACACACACACACACACACACACACACACACACACACACACACACACACACACACACCTGCTGTCAGACAAAGGTTATGTCTGATTTCCTCATGATCACCCGGGTGAGTGTACTCAAAAATATTGTGCCCCATCAGCTCCGTCTGTCAGAAATCAGAGTAAATGAGTGTTCAACCCCTAAAATCCTGTTCTAGTGAGGCGTTACATCTGTTTGTCTCACCTGAGTCAAACCCATGTACTTGCTGACGTTGTCTGATAGGAAGATCATGTCTCCTGATGTTGATAAAACCATCAGAAATCCCTCCAGAACCTTCAAGTACATGCTCGTTTCATCCAACAGCACATAATCCGGCGTCTCGCACATCACTTCCTGTCCTCCGTTCACTCTGTGTCCTGCTGCACACCTGAGCTCTGCGTTGGCCCCGGCTGTTTCTGAAGCAGAGGGACATTTCTATTAACTGCAGCAGTGTGTAGTCTATTTTTACAGTAAGTTAAATTTGTAATTTCACAAAGTTATTATTTGTGGTGTGAGAGCAGGCAAACAAAGGATGTGGTGTATTGTTGCTATGTGTTCCACGTTCTGAGACTTCCTCTGTCTGACACCTAAAATCAACCACAACACGTTTTTATGTTTTAGGCAGAAATCACAAAAGTGCAAACTCTAATACATAATAATTCCTGTGTATGTACTTATCTGTAATCATTAAATGTTTTTATTTGAAATACTTTGTATTTAGGACAGAAGTCTATGCAGACTTTAGAAAACCCCTGCTAGAATGACTCTCATGCCAGTTTGTAAACTAAACAATTATTTATCATTAATCAAAATAACAGAAGAACTAAAAGAAAAATTAAATATTTTTGGTTCCTCAGTGAAGATGTTTGCATCATCTTTGAACTGAAAAGTGATTAAAAAAAAACTAAATGTGAATTATAAATATAAATCTGAAAAGCAAATCAAATACATTAAAAATAGATTAATAAAACCATCATTAGAAGGAAATACATGTGCATTTCAAATGATACAAAAAATAAAAGTATTTTCCAAAGTTTTTTATGCACTGACTAGTCTGATCGTATTTAATTATACACATTAAATCCAGTGAAATTTCATAATTTGATCATCTGTAACTGAAGACTATCTGCATTATTCTGGATGCAACATGTAACCCACGCATGTGTTTGTGTTAATCTTTATGTTTCGTTACCTCTGAGCAGTGTTTGCATGCGTATGTAGCTCAAGGAGAGGCGGATGATGGAGGGTTTGTCCAGGTGAGCTCGGACAGAGGGCTGCAGCGGCAGGAGGCGAGACAAATCGTCAAACACATCAGACTCCACACGCCGTCTCCGTCTGGCCGCCTCACGGCTGATCGCCCTGCAGGCAGGATGGAGGAGAGAAAAGGCATATTTATAATAAAAATAGATGTGTGGTCTAGAACCACGATAGGAACAATAAGAATTACAACACAAGTTAAAAAATTAAAATAGAAGACATGGTTTAAATGCTGAAGAATAAAAGTGAGTTTTTAAACAAACATTGAATGGATCAACCTTAAGGGTTCCTCGGTTGCGGAAATGGATTTTGTCTATAGCTTTTACTTGTCTAATTCAAAGAAAACTCAAAAAATTACATCCAAGTTTAACTGGGGACACATTTTCTACACTTTTGTAGAAGAGGTGGTGAGATGGTCCAAAGAGTTTTAACATCTGCTTCTGTTCAAGCTGAAAAGGTTTAGTGGCATCATCGATCAAAACATTCTCATCAGGTGTTCACACAGACCCTTTGGAGGGATCCACAGATGCAGGAACCTTCTGCTTAATGATGGGTTTTAATTACCTTTAGAATTGAGACAAACAGGAGCAGAAAACAAAAGCGATCCAAGAATAGACTCTTGTGGGACTCCGCTGAGACGAGCTGTGGAGGAAAGTGAGCGAGCTACTCCGACAAAAAGCCCAAAAATACAACTCACAGATGTGTTGTAAAATCACTAATAAACAAATCAAAATATTCTTTTTGAATCATATAAAAATCTGTTTATATGAAACAAACTGGGAAAATACAACTAAAGATCCTAATCTTGATTTATATTATAGTTTTTAAATTTTACACATTTTGAAGTGACTGAAGTCTATTTGATGCATTTCTTGTGTATTTTAGCGCTGTTACTTCTGTTGTTCCTGCTAAAAAAAATCCTAAAGCTGAAAAACCACCACCGCGTTATGAAAAATATTTTGCATGTTTCAGCTTGATGACAGCGTGACTTTTTGACCTCTTGTGATTTCTCAACATGTAAAAAAACATAAAGTTCCTTTTTTAAATCAGATTTTAGATGTTTTTCCACTTTTTCTGTAATTGCACATAATGTGCATTTTTTTGTAAATAATTTCTTCCACATTAAATAAATTTTGTGATGGAGCTTCCTTTGAGATGATAATTGTGACATCAACTTCACATTTGAAACATCACAAATACTAACCAAGCAACTGCAGACAAGCCAACTTCAGTGTATGTGATGAACATATTTACCTTCTCTTCTCCTTGTCTGCTGTCATATTGTCCTGTAGACGTCTCTAACTGGTGTCATGGTGGGAGCAGATTCAAACTCTCACAAGAAACGTGGCCCCCTGCAGCACGGATGACACGGGCTGAATCCAGCATGCGTCTCCTCTCCTCTTTCTGCATGCAAATTATCTTACAGGCCTCCAAATTTGAGCTCGATGATAGGTCAGCTGGCCCAGAAAAGCATCACCCTATTTGCTCCTCCCTCTCCTCTCGTCTACAAACGCTTGAGCATCCCACAGATTCGCCTTCCGAAGAGCAGCAGCAACACAAAATCATTTTGGGGAAATAAAAACACAAAATAGAAGGAAAAAAACACTCAGAAACATCCTGGATTGATGTAGACAGCTCAGTGTTTTATTGGAATCGGACCAGACGGGACTAGCCCGGCTGTTTCACTACATTTTGGCACAGAGTAAGATAGTGTGACCAGGAACAGCCATACCCCTGGGTGCACGAAGCTTCACTACACACTGACTCTACTGCACAGACAGCAACCAGCCCGTCCTCAGATCACTGTACAGTACACGCGACAACAGTCCTTCTCTGTGTGTGCATGTGTTTGCAAGAGAGAGAGAAAGAGAGAAACTGAAGGGTGGAAGAGAGGGAGGGAGCAAAGGAGGGAGTCTGTGTGTTTGAAGTGAGAGGTAAGTCAGCTGCTGGTTCTCCACATTTCATAACAACCGGCTGTAACAGACCTATAATGGTACAGTTATAGTATTATACAGAAAGGTTTCCTCCAGATACACTTTACAATAATAATAATTATCATAATAATAATAAAAAAAGAGAGAAAGCAATAAGAAATAAAAGCCATTCTGAAAAAAAAGCAAAAGTAAGACAAGCTAGTGGTTTCGTCTGAAAGAGGTGGCGAGAAAACGGCTGCTAGAGGCAGGAAGAGAGCAGGTGGAGGATAAAAATACAAACTCAACAGGATAATGAAGCCATGACACGGAGGAAAAATAAATTCACACATTCATGCACACAAGAAAGTACATTCACAATACAAAGAAAAAGAGAGAGAGAGAGAGAGAGAGAGAGAGAGACAACGCCCACGGGCCAACACATTCACACCAGCAGGACAGGAGGGTCGACTCTGAAGCTGACAGATGGATGAAATAGCTGGACGTCGGGAGTTTTCACTGCTACACGGGCCGCCTGTAACACTCTGCTCCACATAATTAGTTCAATAGCCTGTAACATTCACTTTATATACAGAGGGAAGGAGCTCAGACACCGCAACAGTGAGAGAAACGCGTCATTCCTTCATTCCAACAACAAAAAAATACATTAAGAGGAGAAAAAAATAACATGAACAAACAAACCTTAAAATATATAGATAGTCATGGTATTGCACAAAGATATTTGGCCCTAACTGGTCCACGATAAGGGCAGTAATAACACAGGTAGGGTGCTTGTCCATGCGCCACAACGCCCCTTCACTAGCAGACGATACCGACACGATACAGCCACTCAACACGGGCTATTTACAGGCCTCAGCACCTTCAGTCCGCGCGTGTTCAGGTGCCAGAGAGAGAAGCGGTGTAAGTGTGTGTGTGTGTGTGTGACCTCGTGGGTGTGAGAGAGCATGTCAGAGTTGTTAAATAGGTACAGGTGTGTGTGAGAGGTGAGCATATTCATATTTATCTTCATAGCCATATTCACAATAAACCCAGGCAACAAGAACAACACAATGCAAGTAAATAATATTCCAAAGGTAACAACAACCAATAGCTTCAAAGAAAAAGATCCATTGACTGTTGAGTGTGTTTTTGTAAATGGATTTATGGTTCTACTGAGTGTAAGCATGCCAGGTTTGCTGTTGTTTCATAGGTGTGTGTGTGTCGGTGTGTGTTAGGTGTGTGTCTCCTCGGGGGCGCAGTAGGAGAAGTCTTTGAACTCCTCCTGGTTGATCTGTCGGATGATGGCCTCGTCTGTGGGCGTCAGGACGGGGTCCTCCTTGGTGAAGTCCTGGTCAAAGTTATTCACATCTCGTTTGGTTTTCTGTAGAAACACAGAAATCAGAATAAGAATCTTGTTCTTTACAAATGACGTCACAGTGACCCCTTCTGTCCAAACAGGCTCACTGCAGCTACATCTGACTAAAGGAATACTGTAGTAATGTGCAATACATGGACATATGTTGAAAAACCTCCAGGTGGATCTGGAGAAAGTTGCATAAACAATCTAATCTGTACCTAACTATTAGCTAATCAATAAAACCAAGTTCACATGCCACATTTAGATCATTCTGGTGCTGAACTGATGCTAAACTGCAGAAATTCCATGCAGGTGTGACATAAAGGATACTAAAAAAATAGCTATTTTTCTTTAATTCTTAATAAAAAAAATACAGGAAGCTCATTAAGAGGGGCCAGAAAGCACCAGGTTGCAGACCTCTGCCTTAGAATTAAACCTAGTGTTAGGTAAAAGCTGCAAAAAAACTTGATACTATCAGAAATTTTGTACATATAGAACTATTTGATATTCAATTGTTTCTAGATATAAATAAAAATACATTTAAATGTAAAAATCTTTAGTAAATGCAAAATATGTTTAAACATATTTATATATATATTTATTTTGTACTTAAATAAAATGATAACTGCATAAATGGTGTAACACATGTGGCTCAAAGTCACTCCAGGTAGAAATAATAAGTGTTTGCTCTTGTTGGGGTGTTCTAGCGACATTTACAATTACATTTAGACAGTTTTCTTTTAATAAATTGTCACTATTTTACCACTTTTATCTTGATTATCTTTTAGTGTGTAGTTTATAAAAAAGTAGAAAAAGTTGCAGATATTTATCTTGCAAAGACTTTATATTTAAGAATGCTAGCATAATCTCAGCATCCAAGTTTACTGCTACATTTGTATTATTTTAAATTAGCAAAATTATGGTTTGAACATCAAATCATCTTAATGATTATTTTTGAATGACTAATGATTTTAATAATGAGTTAACTTAATGAATGTTTGACCTACAAATTAAAATGTTGTGAAAATGCTTTAAGGCTCTTTAGCTCTTCATTTCTCACAAATGCCTTTAAGTGTGCGTGCGTGTGTGCGTGTGTGTGTCTTACAATCCGGGGTTTGAATGGCGGTTTGACTTTTCTCTGCTCCAACAGAACCCAGTCGATCTCTCTGAAGAAGGGGTGGGTCTTGATGGCCTCCTCGCAGCCCTGGGTCACCACACAGCCCAGACGCTTGGCTGGGTTCTTGGTCATGAACTGAACACAATCACAGACAAAAACACAGTCTGAAAATCTGGTTTTGTAAAGATACTCAGTGGTGAAAAAAAAGGGCTCAGCAGAAAATGTATGTTATGTGTTGTTGTTCACTTTGGATCTTTAGATTGCATCATCCTAACTTTAACTCTCTTCTTAGTGTTCAGCAACACCTCTGCTTAAATCCTGATGTTAAAAACAATCCAGTTTAACACAACAACTAATAAAGGAAAGAACAAACATCAAAGCTTAAAACACTGAACGAATGTTTCAGCTTTATAAAAGTCTTTTCAGACAGCTGACTCTCATGTGATTGTTCCAGCTCTACTAAGCTGTTTACTGATAAAATCTAACCCTTATTGTACCTAATTTCACAGAAAATGAATAAATAGTCAATCTAATGCTTGTCAAAAACGGGTTTCTCCCAGTAGAAGGAGGCCAGATTCTTATGGCATTTGTCTTATTTTAAAATGTATATTCACTTAGATAAAATTTCAAGTGGAAAAAAGAAACAGTCAAATCCAGGATCTAGGAAAATCTACTGGATGCAAGAAAGAAAAAGTCTTTCATATTAAAATAAAAACTTTAAAGATGGTGTGAACTCATTCTGATATTTTATTTCAAATATCATCTAAATGCTTATGCAGAATTTAAAAAAAAACTACAAATCCTAAACCTCATCCTACAATAATTTAACAAAGTATTTATAAGTTTAAATTAACTAAATGTATTTTCAAACTATAAAATAAATCAGAATGTGTTTTAGTGCTAAATAGTTTGAAACAGAAACAAAAAATTTTGTTCTCTGATAGAAAAAAGTGCACCGTGTTTATTCTAACTTTCAATGAAACAATGTTGCACCTTTACAAGAACAATCAGTCGAAAGACATCATTCTAATATTTCATTAAAATCTGAAACACCGTCGAGATGATACGCACCGCTCGAAGTATGGACACAGCCTCTTTGCTGAGCCACACAGGATAGAGGACGTCGTCATGGAGAATCGACTCAAACAAGTCGTCTTCATTATCGGCCTCGAATGGCGGCTGTCCTGCCATCATCTCATACATCAGGACCCCAAGAGCCCACCAGTCCACCGAGGCTCCGTACTCCAGCTCCTGCAGGATCTGAAGTCGACAACAAGATCCGGATGAATAAGCGGAACACACTACTGCAGCAAAAACTGCTCCTCTGACCTCCTGCAGAGCTGCTTTCATTTGGAAGCACATGTTAGATATTTATACAAATAAAATTTCATTTTATCATATTTACAAGGCTTAAAATACTGTAACTGATCAGAAAACAACCAGTTAACTAAAATTAGTTACCTAACGATTGTTTTGAGATGTATCATATCAATTTCATATATTTTTATTGCTTGTATTGATTGCATGGTACAGTATTGTATGTTATGTTATAGTATGGCATGGCATGATATAATATAGTATGGCATGGTATGCTATGGTATGTATGTATGTATGGTATGACATGGTATGCTATGGTATTGCATGCTATGGTATGTACAGTATGGCATGGTATGGCATGACATGGTATGGTATAGTCTGTATTTAGGACAGCAGACAAATCCAAGAATTCATCAGAAATATAATAAAACAGTGATTTTTAAAAATTATAACAAGCACTAGAACAAGTTTACTTGTTTTATTTCTACTGTTTAAACAATTTTTTATTTAATTTAACATTTGTGTAAAATACTGATCAATCTATTTTGAAAATGCTGATTCACAGACTGCTTCATTATGTTGCATTCTGACAGTAACTAGAGGAGACAAAGAAATGGTTACAGATGGAAACGGCTACAAGAACGACCCAGAATCCTATTATTAGTAGTATTATTATTCCGATTTCTATGGTACATGAAGAACAGTGAAAAGGGGGATTTGTTAAAAACTGATTATGGTGAACGAACACTTCGATACTGAACTGGTGACTGCCAACTTGGCCTCATTTACATCCCTCCCCCCTCAACCACAACCAGATGACATCATCCAGTATTACAGTAGTATTGTGTAACTGTTACTGTTTCCCGTCTGCACATATTTACACATGAAAATCAGTTTGCAAATCAAGGTTGTCAGTAAACAATCTGATTCAACGGTTGTAAAACTCTGATGAGCTCTGATGTCCAAGAAGGTTTTTGTCTCAGTTTGAGACAGAAACTGGTATTTATTTAGAGGAATGTTTAATTTTTCACTTGACAAGTTTGAACGTAAGAATCTTTTGTAAGCTATCACCTCAGGAGCGATGTAGTCAGGTGTGCCACAGAAGGTGGTGGTTGTCACTCCGTTCATGATGCCCTCTTTGCACATTCCAAAGTCTGCCAGCTTGCAGTGTCCCTCTGCATCCAGAAGGATGTTGTCCAACTTCAGGTCCCTGTGAGATAAGGACACAGAAAGAGGGGGAGGGTTAGTGCCATCTGCTTCCCAAAAACAAACAGAAACAACAGAAATTCCTGGTAACATAACATGAATAAAATATTAACTTGAGAACATTTTAAAACAATATTCCAACTACAAATGCATTAAATATCTTCAGATCACAAGGTTTCGATCTGTTTTCCTGAGACAGATTAGGTTTTACATAGCTAAATGGTGTTTACCTGTATATGACTCCGTTACGGTGCAGGAACATAAGAGCTGACGTCACTTCTGCGGCGTAAAAACGAGAGCGAGGCTCATCAAACTTCCTAGATCGCTGAATCTGGAACATCAGATCTCCTCCATTCACATATTCCATTACAAAGAATAAACGGTCCTGCAGAGAGAGGGATGGAGAAGCCGTATGAGATCACGGGAGGGGGAAGCAGATGGCCTGTGGAAGATGAGTGTTTGTGTTGGGATCCTACCCGAGTCTGGAAGCAGCAGTAGAGCTGGGTGAGGTAGGGGTGGCGGCGGGCCAGGGCCAGGATGCGTTTCTCTGTCATGGTGCAGTCCACGTCATCATCTTGAAGGATCACGTCTTTCTTTAAAACTTTGACAGCATAAACCTCCTCGGACCCCTTCAGCTCCGCCAACATCACCTGGTTTACAGGATGACATCATGTTTCTGGTAAACTGTGTCTTCTTGAATATAGAAAACTTATTTCTAGTGTTAATAATGAGTTTGCAATAATGCTTTTATTAATATATAGTTTGAAGATAATTATTTTAATTATAAAACAAAAATATGAAGAACTCTAAAGTAATAAAGCTACAATTTATCTTGCTCATTAGAATAGGAAAATTAGAGTTTTTGCAAATTTCTGCTGTTTTTAACACAATAATTTAAAAATCTGATGTCAGTCTTTGTAAAAGTTACAAGAGGAACAATTCAACCCACTTTGCACATTTCAGATCAATATTAACTCTGTTTTAGTGCTGGTGTTCCATAAATGCTCAAGAGGACAATAAATGTGTTTAGCTGTTAAATCTGTGGATGGAGGAGAAGATCACCTACAGAACAGTCAGCATATAAAAGTTTATTTCTAAGGTCACGTGTCTCTGTTTAAATGTTATTGTGCTCTATTTATTGTTAATAAAAGCCATTATATTCCACATAACAATAAAAAATGTGCACCTCATGCAATAAAGTCTGGAAGCTGAAAGCTTATTTTCAGCGGTTTATAAGCAGCCCACATTATGTGCGGTGGAGAGCTAAAATTAAATATGTAGAAATGATCTTCCTCTGCCGTGTAACCCATCCTAATAAAGAAAAGATAATGAGAGGTAAACAAATAAACATCCTCCTCAAACTCCTCTGCGCTGTCGCACCTTGCCAAAGCTGCCTTTGCCGAGAACTTTGATGAAGTTGAAGTCCTTGAGGGTCCTCCTCTGGCTCTGTCCGTTCTCCCTCACTGCCGAGGAGGAGGAGGACGATGAGGAGTTGGTGGAGGAGGAGGAAAAGGAGTTCTGGGGTCCCTGCTGGTCGAGTGACAGCGCGTCCTGCAGGCGATCTAACTCTGCCAAGTCTGTGGGTGTCATCGGAAAAGAGGATCAGACATCGGTAATAAAAAAATGCCTGACATCACTTTTTTAATTTATTACAAAAAACAAGAAAAACTGATCATTCTCTTTTATTTCCTCCAAAACCGATTATAACATTATCTGTTGAAGCCTGGGATGAATCACCTCAAGGTGTTTAAATAACAGCATCATCATCACCATCATCATCGTTTGGCTCCATGAAAACAAAAACGGGACGACTTCTTCAAAGAGAAAGTTAACTTTCCACTTCTCAGCTCGCAGAGTGTGAAAATGTGATGACTAACCGTGACAAGCAAATGGAGGTAGGCGGCGGTGCGGGATAATTCAGTCCACATCAACACGTTTATCTACTTATTTCTTAAAAGAAGCAACAATATTTTCACTGAAATCGTACTACTACAGCTTTGTGGTTGAAATAACAAATAAAAACGGCACGGCGGTAGGAAACCGGCATATACAGCTTTAAAAAAGTCTGTTTTGTTTGTGTGAAATCTGTGTTTTGATGGTTTTGGTGTGTGTGGAGTGTTACCCTGCTGCGAGGGGGAGGTGGGGACAGCTGGCTGGCTGAAGCTGTTCTCCTCCATCTGAGAGAGCTCAGGAGGAGACTGGGGAGGGTCCTGCCCTGGAGTCAACTGGAAACAGACAGACATCCTGATCAGTCCTCTTTAGGTGCTTCACTTGAGTCACTCAGGATTTCTAATCTCAGCATCATCACTTGCAGCACATGATCAAATTTAATTCAGCACCCCTAAAGGTCTGCAGTGAGCATCTTATGGGTGCATTTCTGCAGATGGAGGAGCTTCAGTAGCTGTTCAAAAAGCAAACTCATTTCTATCTGAAAAGTAATTCCAGGTGAATTTTCAAGGTGAGATTTAAAGGTTTATCTAGATTCTTACAGTTGTACTAAATCACATATTTGCCCATTTGTTCCATAAAAACAAGGAAGTAAACAGGAAGTGAATCTGTTTTTTTCTGACATGATCTACTCAAATTACTGCTTGTGTCTATTAAAGATCTCTGTAGCCTTAGCAGATGTTTGACTACGGTCAAAATGTAAATAATAAAAACTACACAAGTAATCAAAATAATAATATTTAAATTTTATTCATGTTCTGTAAACTGCTGAGCTTACAAAAAGCTGGTGGACAACATCCCTCCCAGTGTCCCTCGGTGTGTGTGTGTGTGTGTGTGTGTGTGTGTGTGTGTGTGTGTGTGTGTGTGTGTGTGTGTGTGTGTGTGGTAGCGCTCATGCCAGCGTGTGGTAGCGCTCATGCCAGCGTTGACTTGCTTTGTTAATTAATTATGATTGCAATAATTTAAATAATAATAATTATAATTTTGTTAAAACAGATAAATAAACAAAAAAGAAAGTTACTATTTGATCATACAAACACAGTAAAAATAAAACAAATCAACACCTGGAAAAAAATGATCCAAGGTGTAATTTTGTTTTTTGTTAGGAGAATGTCCCATTTAATTTAAATTGAAAGGGTGGGGCTTAACTCTTACACTGGAACCAGCCACTAGGGGGTGCACTGATTCCTTGTGTCTTCTGTTTTGCTTCCTATTCCTAGTGTAGTTCTTCTTTTGTTCTACTGTATAATTCAGATATATTCAAACCAGTTCATGAAATGGGAATGAAAGTCCCAGCACACAGCCGACGGTACCCGTTCACTCCTTGTGTCTAATCTTGAACCAATCACGGATCCTCGTGTGTCAAAGGTCACCTGAGTCCCTAAATCCAACCCAATCAGAGGCTCTGTAGAGTGAGCTCTCACAAACATGTTTTTTCCCAGTGAACTGTGGGTAATGTAGTTAACATGGACCTTACAGTCCAGAGCCATTACTGCATTCCAGGGTGCACTGGTCCTCTTTGAGCCCTGATTAAAATGAGTTAAGGTCTAACGTATGCACATATCTCTAGCTTACAGTTACAAGTAAAAGCCATCACTACTGATGTGACATTACCTTCCTCCTGCGCTGTGCAGTGTTGGAGATTTTATCAGGTGTGACTCCCAGGTCAGATAAGACCTTGGCAATCCCTCGGGCATCCACACCACAATTAGGAGCTACATTAGTCTCACAGCGCCTGTGCACATTCATCTTACACACTGAAAAAGAAGACACACAATAAGTCAAGTTTCTACAAGAAAAAGAATTTGTGAGACGATAAACAGACGTAGATACAAATCTGTCAGGCTGCATGTTTTATCAACAACAAACAGGTATAAAACAAGTTTATAAGATAGTACAAAAATACAAAAAATACAATAATAAATGTTTTTCTAGAGCTAAAATCGGTGTTCATTTTGTTGAAAAAATATTTTCGTTTTTTGTTGTGACGAATTAATTTTTGCAGACAAACGAAATGAGAACTAAAAATTATACATCTATAAAGACTATATTATGACGAAAATTGATTGACATTTTTGTTCGTTGACGAATAAAAGATGACAACAACAATTAACAGCAACGAAATCCAATCAGAAAACGAAAATGATGGGAGAACGGAAAAAAGAACCAATCAGCAAATGAAACAGGCAGGACAAGAACCAATCAGAGTCCGGAGCTGGCCGCTGTTTGAACAAGCTGCTGGTAACAGCTGAACAATTTATGTCTAAAAGGAGAAAATGTCCACAACTGGGAGGAAAAGCATTAGATGTGACGATCTGAAAAGTATTTGCTTGGTGAGTACACACCTGGGGTTTCCCCTGGTTATAAAAGTGTAACATGGTAGCAGCAAGCTGGGGCGGATGAGGTCAGGAGCAGATTGCTGCTGCAGCCGAACCAAACCGAACTGATGGAGCGGCGCATCTGGTTGTTTAATCATTTTTGTGGGGCTGCTATGGCCGAAATTATCAGCATTCGGTGTTCTAGCGGTGTTTATGTGAGGAAAAATGCATCCCACCTTGGTAAATTAGTGCAGGTAAAACTCTAATAAATACACCTGAAAACAATTCTTACCTTTAGTTTACCTCCTCGCATTATTAGAGTAACAGCTTATAATGTTTTGATGGTGTGATGTCATTTCCTGTCATGTTTACTAATATTACTAAACATTATACAGATTTGTTTACTTTATTAATACTGAGAGACAAAACTGTCTCTGCATTTTGGTGTTTTCCATTAATTATTGTTATTAAAATAATTATAAATATAGAGTTTTATTGATCCAAAGTGTGAAATGTGAATTTTTGATATTGCTTTACAGTTTCAAGTAGGTGTCGTTAACATTTCCCTTAGAGAAGATTCTAATTATTGCATCAGAAAAAAAATACATGTATTTTAGTCGACTAAAATAAGACTAAAATGAAAACAAATTGGACGACTAAATTGTGATTAAAAGATTTTTAGTCATAAGACTAAAACTTGTCAAAATTAACACTGGCTAAAACAAACATTAACAACATAAATGTTGCAGAAAACCTCTTATTTATGAGAAAAAGGTTCATAAGACATCAAGTTAAAAAAATAATTAATTTGCCTGCCCTACATAAAGTCATGTATCTGAATTTCTTTAAAACCAACAAGCATTTTTTAAAGGCTGCAATCAAAAGGTTATTTTGATATAAAATCTTGTTTTAAAGTTTTTACTACACATTTGTAATCTGTTTTTATTTTAGCCTTCTCTTAGAGCTCACACTGTAAATTCCCAGCTGTCCCTAAACTCACCTTTACACTGCAGACCCTGCCTCATGAGGCCCCACAGCAGAGAGCCACAGTGGTCACAGAAAGTGGGCACCTTGTAGTTGTGGATACTGAACTTATGGGGCATATTAACACTGAACCGCTGTGAACCCACCTACAGAGAGAGACACACCCACACACAACAAGATCAACACAACTCCAGGACGTAGTTCAAATGTAGAGGGCTTCATGGAAATCACATCATTGTTGTATAAAGTTGTTTATACCTGAGGAAAAGTGAATGTATCTATCAGTGAGCATTCCTCCATGTTAGGTTCTTGCATTTTTACCAGATGTTTGTTGCATTTATGTTTGTCAAGAGTTTTTATTTACTTTACTTTAGTTGTATTCAGACATTAAATATAAGATTCATTAATAAAAAGTCTAAAATATTTTACATGAGCAAATACATAAGCAACATGTCTGATGTGTATTTGGATGTTCGCCAGTGTGTGTGTGTGTGTGCGTGTGTACCTCCTCAGCTGTGTCTTCCTGCTTCTTCATCCCAGCACACTTGGTGATGATGAGCTCATGGCAGCGCTTGTGGACGACACACGTGCACACTGGAAACACCAGCATGGCACAATCACAGCTCTGGTTTCCAGTTCAGTCTGAGAGATATTTGTCTGAACTGCAGAATCTGGAGCTTAGCCATGCTCAGGGTAAATGTATCAGTACAGTCACTTATCATTTATCATGTCTGGTGTTGTTTTTGCATCTAATCTACGGGAGAACGAGTCGTTTTAAATGTAAAAACAGTAAAATAATAAATATAATCTGGAACACCTGACTGTCCTATATAGGTAATGCATAACACAAATTTATATCAAATTCTCATAAACCTAAAATTTTTACTTCTAGAAGTAAAAACATAATAAGCACGAGACAGAGCTTAGTGATGATGAGTTCACAAACATGGAGAACTGTAAGGTTTCTTACTGCTGCTTGATGTGTTCAGAAACCAGAACATTTAAAATATTCTGATCTTTAAGTTTCAGACTGAACAAATTAGGTGATTACACTGATCATCATCAGATTTTCTATATGAATAAATAAATGAAGGTTGAAATTATGTAAAATACTAAATGATGTATTTAAACTGTGTAATTTCTACATTCACATCAAGTAAGTCATCAAGTTGTCTAACGTTTCTCCACCAACAAGTCAATAAAATGTGAGCATTCATGCACTTTGAAACTCAAGTAGTCTTAAGGCTTTTATCAGCATGGCTTCATGACAGGTAAATATTTCACTGAGGCAGAATTACACAGTAAACCTAAAACTACGATTAAAACGCAGTAAGCTGTGTTGGAGAGGGATGCTGTTTGAGGTAACGGCGAGTCGATGAAGTACGACTCAGGATTGAATTACTGATGACCGCATTTAAAGGCTCGTCAGATGCCACATTACTTCCACACTGGGGTTTCTAACACTCAGACACTCAGGGGATTCGATAACTCTGGTGTGTCAGGTTCAACTCCTGCTGGCTGACCAGTAAGGCTTTCCACTAGCACGCCATTAACTTTTCCAAAATAACACTGGCTGAGCTATGTGAAAAGTTTAAATAAATGTACATTTTCTCCGCAGTCTGATGTTAAATCAAAGCTGCTTTTGGCAATTAATTCACAAAAAAATGAATGAATAGATGTTTTTTTAATAAGGCTTTGAAAAAGTATTTGTCCCCTTATAGATTTAATTTTGTTTTTGCATTTTTTTTGTCACTTAAACATTTCAGATCAGCAAACTGCAAAGAGTAGCTGCCCCCTAAACTTAATAACTAGCTATAACATGCTTGGCAGCAACATCTGCTATCAGTCGTTGGTGATTTATGCTGATGAGTCTGTGGAGGAATTTTGTCCCATTCCTCTTTACAAAATTATTTTAATTCAGCCACATTGGAGGATTTTCCAGCATTAACGGCCTGTTTAAGGTCAAATGTCTGGATTCTCTATTGCCGAGCCTTTCCACCGGACGCATAAGCATAGGCTTTTAGGGGCGTCCCAGAAGCGTTGTGAAGCATTGCTCTGCTTACTTTATACTAATCTATATTTTGTACACGCTACGATTCCAGAACGCGTTGAGTTCAGCGGTTTAGATCAGGTCAGACAGGAAGTTAAACACAAGAGGAGTGTAAAACATCTGGAAACTTTCAAGATAAAAGCCACTGCAGATTTCCAGTTGCTTGTGTAGCAAAAAAAACTACATCGTAACTTGTGACGCCTCTGCAGCCGAGGTAAACAGAACAGAACCATCTTCCTCCTTGCTAGTTATCGCGTGAATTGCCAAAATCTCTCAAGGAGTTGCAATTCTCAGTTCGTTTCTTCACCTGCATGAAACACTTTCGCTGCTGTTTTGCATCCATTGTGGAAAGGGAGCTCACAAGTAAAATGTGTTTATTACGTTATGCACCGTTTACACATCCAGTGGAAAGGCTGGGTTAGAGAGCAGAATTCATGGTTCCATCAGGTACACTAAATTGTCCAGCTCCTGAAGCAGCCCCAGACCATCACACTACCACGTCTGACTGGTGGCGTGGTGTTCTGTTTCTGAAATGCAGTTTTACCTTCCAAAAAGACCCACTTTTGTCTCCTCAGTCCATCAAATATTTTTCCAAGAGTCTTTGGATGCTTTTGGTTGAGAGATGGCTCTTTGTGTACTTTTAGATGCTTTGGCCTTGGAACCCTTCCTAGGAGTCTAGACCACTGTATTTTTTATGTACTCAGGTTATTATTGTCTGATATTGAAATTGTTTTGCTGATCTGAAACCTTTACGAGACAAAAAAAAGCTATCATCAGAAGAAGCCTGATGTCAAATGTGTTTTCAGAGCACTGCATTACTTTAAATTCTGGTGTAGTAGTCAACTCGTGTCTGTGTTTTGGCTTTCAACCCAATCACAGCTGTCACTCAGCAACATGTAATCCCTCCTGTGTTCTCATGCTTAAATAATCGATGAAGTGCAATGTTACTTGAGCAATTGGACTGGGCCACAGAAAAGTACTCACCCTGACACTGGTAGCCCTGCTTTCCCAGAACACCCCTATCAGATCACACACACACAAGAGACAACAGCATGTTAGTAATGTTGCCTTTAATGAAACTCAAGTGCTGTTTTTGTGTGTGGCCTACCAGATAAAGTCTCTGCAATGTGAGCAGTAGGTCGGCTGTCTCAAGTAGGTGGCCATGAACTTGTGTCCATTGACTTGATGGACGCGTCTTCGGACGGCGCCCTGCCGCCGGCGAGGACCGATCCTCTCTCGAAACACCCTCTCCTCATTCTCGTTTGTTCCCGAGGCTGCAGAGTGAACAGAGGCAACAATACTTTATCTTAGAAAAGAAAAAGTTTCAAATGATCTATTTTGATTTCTTGTACAAAAAGGGATCCTTTGCATCATCTTTAATCATTCAGCAGCCTCTCATCTTCCCCTGCCCCCCTCCCTCTTCCCCTGCACCTACCAGAGGCCTATGCATATACGTGTGCAGACTATTTATACTTTCATGTGTGGGCACTAAAACGAAGGACAGCATATTAAAATACTCCTCCTCGGTGAACACCATCCTACCAGTCCTTTACTTCCTCTCTGCATTTCCCCTGAAAGATAAATGCTTTCCAAGGGTAACCTTAAGACAAGAGAACCACCTCCACTCACACTCCCACACACACTCCTTCTCTCTGAGCTCCTGTCCTAGTTAGCCTTTCTTTCACTCCCCCAGCATCTCTCTCCAGGGTGCGTTGTAGATGTGGTTACTGCTGAGCCTCTCCAGAGCTCGATTACAGACAGGTTGTCGAGGGACTTAGTGTGTGTGTGTGTGTGTGTGTGTGTGTGTGTGTGTGTGTGTGTGTGTGTGTGTGTGTGTGATGGTTGGGTTTGGTTGGAGGGAAGCAGCAGCTAAACAGGCCATTACTGAAATCACTTTGTTTTACATAATACATCATCCATCTGTTTGGGACACACACACACTTATGCACGCACGCACGCACACACACACACACACACACACACACACACACACACACACACACACACACACACACACACACAAACACACTCAAAGGAGGAAAATGTGCGCAACAAAAGGAGTAATTGTCTTGGAGGCAGGTGTACTCTGAAGGACCAACAGAAGGTGACCATCTAATAAACACCTATTCAAATATCCCAAAACACAAAAGAAAGTCAGAGCAGTTTGGTTTTAACACAATATAAGTTAAAAATACAACTGTTGCATAAACTATCAACAAAAAAACACACAATATGACTCTAGATAGATTAATTTAATAAAAATCAATTAAAATGATGAAAAATGACATCATCAGACTGCATTTTGGGTTAAATAATTCTTAACTGCAGCTGTATAAAACTGCCATGTACCCATTTTTGTGTTTGCTGTTAATGAGGTGACCATCTTGTATTAGATTCACTGAAAAAGAAGATGCAATTGTAGCTCTGATCATTCTTTATGAGAATTACATTCAAATCCACCCAGTGGCTCATGAAACATTTTGCTTGAAGTACAAAAAGACACAGCGTTTTACCTTTCAGCCGACAGCAACAATAACTGATGCTTGGTACCATTATACAACTCAAACCAATGACTTATGCCTTTTTATTCATGTTTATAAAAAAACTGTGCATTTATCTGATGATACAGTTGTATAGAAGAGCTGCAAACAGAATTATTCAACTTGTAAAGCATCTCTTTCGACTATAAAACAAACTAAAAGCATGGCTGGTCAATGATGTCATTAAAGCTGCTTTAGCGAATCTACAGAACAAGCTAGGTTTTGAATGCAAACACGGTCATGGAACACTCATCCCGCCCCTCGGGTATTTTCCCTGACACACGTATGCCTGAACCAGAAACCCACATTTCAAGAGGAAACGAGAGAGAGCCAAACACCAGTCACTGTTTTCTAGGTCCAAACGTCTTTTGTTGTCCGTGACTTCAGATGGTGTTTTTCTTTTTGGGACTCTGGTAATTTGTCCTCAAGTTGAAGTGGTAACAGCCGGTTGTTTCTCCTTCTCTGATATTATTGAGCAGAGAACCTCTCACACCAGTGGTGTTCTGGTGATAAATATGCAAGTGTGTAATGAGCTGAGGACACAGGGGAGAGCGGCGGTTTGGTGAGACCGACAACCGGATGGTCCAATAGTTGCTTTCGGTCCGAAACGTGTTATTGGTGGAAGTTTTTAGAGAACCACTTTATTAGTTTTTTAAGTTTTTTTATCTCCATAAAATATTTATAGCTATACTATGTTAGAACGTTGTTAAGAGGCATAAAAACTGTTTTAAGCTGATTTCTTTTCCAAATTTGCTAAGCAGTTTTATTGTTGTTTTAAATCTTTGGTGGTTAAGATGATGTTGGTCTTTTATTGCTTGCTCTTTTAAACTGAGCAAATTATTTTAGTTGCTTGTTTAGTCTTTCTTGATTTAATGTAATTAGCTGATCTTGCTCTTGTTTTGTGTTGTATTATGTTTTATCCATGTTGTACTGTATGTATGCCTATGGGACTACAGATAGAAACTAGCTTCTTGCTAACTCTGGCAAATGGATGTACTAAGAATGTTCATCAATATGCCTTTGTCCCTTTCAAATAAATAAATCAAATCAAATAAAAAAAGTGAGATATGGATCTTAAATAGAGCGTTTCTCAGACAATAAACTACCTGAAGTTTAGTAGTGCTATAGCTAAACTAGTTAAAACAATTATATTACTTTATTTATTGTGATGATACACCAATCTGCATTTCAAAAATATCTTAATCTACAGAGTTTTAGACAAACCCAGCTGTTGGTTCTTTACACAACTGAATAATCTGAATTAAGAAGAGAAATTAATAAACTAACAGAATTTTTTATAAACCCAACACACTAAACTAAAAAATATATATATATAGTTGAATTGCAACATTAATTCTTAAAATTAAAATAAAATCATTAAAGTTATGAGACACTGTTAATAAAGTGAGCACACCTTTGGTGACAGAAGCACCTCCTCACCTGTAAATGACCCATCTTCAAGGATTAGCTGCAGTTAGATAAAGTCTAAAGCTGTGAAAGGACTATCAGTGGTTGCTAGTCAGACTGATCATGACCGTCTGATTATAAATATAGTTTATCGTGTAGATTTATGTAGAAAAATAAAACTGGAATATTTTACGCATTTCTACACCAACTGTCACTGAGGAGAAAAATACTGACGTGTTTGGAGTGTTTATTGAGCCTGAAGAATCACATTTATTCCAGATAATTCAGCTGCATTTTAGAGTTTCTACAGTAACATGTTTTAAACTCCTGTTTCAGTTTCACTCACACTAAAACACTCTCTATAGTCTTCATTTCCTCTGACAGAGGGATGAGATTTCTGAAGCTCAGGGTGGTTGTGATGAATCTGGCTGAAGATGGTCACATTAGGTGAAATTATTCCTGAGACCAACAGACTCAGCAGGATGAAGAGCACAGAAGAGGAGGAACACGAAGGAGAGAAATGTCCTCCCAGCTTCTGAGGTTGTACAGAACAGATTGCACCAAGGGAAAAAAAAGAAATCTGCTAAAAATACCACTTCTTCCTCTAGTTTTCACCCTCCATCTCTCCTAGCTTTACTCCTTTCTATCCGTTCTACCAGCACACACACACACACACACCATTTGTTTTTATCAGCATACATTAACATGACGAGTGCCCGAGCCAGCTGAACTGAAGAGAGGAAGTTCAGGAGTGGGCGGAGAGTGGGTCGTGAGGTCACATTAGAGTGGCCAATCATTGATGAGGAGGGCAAAGCATGGACGCCTGAGTCTGGAGTCAGTGTGTGTGTGTGTGTGTGTGTGTAATTCGTGGTTCGATATCAACCACTATTTAAAGAATTCTCTCACTTTCTCTTTGTCCATCTATATAAAAAGAAATTGACTTTGCAGTTTACTGCTGTCCGCTGCTTTCTACTGAGGCCTACATCACACACACACACACACACACACACACACACACACACACACACACACTGCAAGGAAGAACACTGTTTCTATTTATAACCAGATGCGAAGCTACACGTGTGCGGGTGAAGATCACTCTTATCAGGCAGCATGTGACCGAGCGAGTGCATGTGGACACGGAGGCTGATGCGGAAGAGATTTTCTGAGTGTTTAAATAATGAAAACAAATAAATAAAAAACAAAAGAAAAAGAGATATGGCTAGAGACTAGTCTGTAAACTCTGTAGTTTGTTAGGACTGAAAAGTCTCTGGCTTGATGCTCGGCCTTCCTATCAGGTGGTGTAGCCTCCAGCTCCAAGGCAGCAGCACTCGGACAAGGACTCACAGTCATCACGTCTGTTAAACCAACTCCAGCCACTAGGGGGCAGCGAAAACGAGCCTCAGACAGATCACATTACATTTTAACACATTTCTTGTATGTGCTTATTTACACATTTAATCATTGCAAACTTGTTTTGTGTCTCTGGCACCTTTGTCTCCAACAATTGCCATCTTTTAGCTAACTGGTGGACTCCTGGGGAATTAACTCCCAGTTTGGCTGCTATAATGTCTACTGGGTTCATCAGAGGCGTGTGACACCCCTCAAGGTTTCCAGTTTAGCTGCCAAGTTAAAGTCTGAGTTTTTGGTATCACAAAGGAGGCTCTCCTTGAGGCTGGCTCGCAATGGTAACAGAGAGTTTGGGTTTAACTGTCTGTAAGAAAATGCAATCCATTTAGTTATTCCCTCCTGAAAGGTACAATATGTAAGAATTTTACAGTGAAATAAAAAAAAACAGTCCAATGTCTCAATGACGTTGAAAGGAAGGTTAAATTGAAACAGATTTCATTATCAGATGGCTGGGGGTTGCCAGTTTTTCTTTTTTCAAAATCGCCAGAGAGGGATGTAGTTTTTGTTTAAATTTTTGAGCACGCGGGGTTGCAGCGCCGGCATTTGTAATTTGACACCAGCCGGCTAAATGCAGCAGCGTTTTGTAAAGATCCCAAGCCAGCAACAGGAGCAACCCATAAGTTATTTCTTGTACCCCTAAGAAGCCATGGCATCTTTATGTTTCACTCTAATATTGAATAAAGAAGGCTAGAGGCTAATGTTGAGCTAACAATGGTAACAGTGAATTTGAAACTCTAAAAATATCTCAAGCTACTTTTTCAATCACCAACAACTTGATATTACAGTGAAATGTATTTATCTATATTTAACAACTTACTGTCTTGACTCGTCATCTAGAATCTTGTGGAGTGGAGTGCACCAGCTGGTCGTACGCCCGGGTGTAACCTTAAGTCCGATGTAGATTGGAAAGTTACACCCTGCTCATTGTTAAGATGAGTTCACCACTCAGGTGTAAGCCCATCAGCCGCTACGCCCTGGTGTAACTTTTACGCCTAGAGTGGACCAGGCGTAAGTTGGAAGATCTAGGCCTAGAGTTATTTTATGAGCATGTAAGCTAACCGGAACAGTTGAGACTCACAGAGGGTGCAGCCAATGAATGTGTTTATTCCTGTGCGTAAAGCCTTAATGAAAGATGGGCTATGTCCATTGTTTAAGTACTATTTTATTAGAAGATTGTGTATGGTCTATAATAATAATCCATATCAGCTATTTGGTTGACCTATTCCAATCATTTACCTTGATGCAGCATTCTCGTGCTGAGTAAGTGAACTCTGTATCCTTGTGAACGCACCCAGGAACAGCTGCGACTGGTCCCAGTCTGACTTGGTGCACTCAATTCTAACTCCAGTCATTAGGTCTGGTGTAAGTTAGGACCAGCTGGTGCACTCCACTCCAGGTGCTGATCCATAGCTGGCAACAGCCAAAAAACTCACGGAACAGTTGTGAGAAAGTCACTTGTTTGTTTTAAAAATGGGCTGCAGTACCCACATTTGACCACAGGATGCCATTCTTACTTCATTCTTACATAACGCTCCTTCAATGATAAGTAGAAAAATCAGACTACTGTATGTCTGTGGTTTTAGGTGTCATAGTTTAGTCTGATCCTGGGACATTTTTAAAAAATCATCAGTCCGATGTATTAAAAACTCCACATTCACTCTAAAAAGTCAATCAGAAAATGTTGATCAATGTTGTACCACAAAACCTTCAGGGATATAATTCTGTTTATTTGTTTTATCTATGAAAAATACCCTGAAGCCTATAGATTCTAATCTAAAGTAAAATAAATCCTCTTGTCTGATCAGAATTGTTATTTCTGATGGCCGATACTGTCACACTCTGTCCTTGTTTCCCCAGTTTTTGGTTCCTGATAATTAGTCCCACCTGCCTCTCGTTTACCTAATCACTCATGCTCCCTGATCCTTGTGTATTTAAGCCCTGTCTGTCTTTAGTTCCTGGTCGAGTCATTGTATTAGTTATGTTATGTCGTGTCAGTTCATCATTAAACCTTTTCAACCGCCTTACCTGCCTGTTCCTCCTCACCTGCATTTGGGTCCGGTTCCTCACCTCAACCCGTACGCCGTGACAGATACCAATTTCTGATTGTAGTGCAGCTCTGATCTGCCAATACCAATTTTGGACGATTTCAATTTCTTTCAAAGAGCTAAAATTAACTGAATATAAATAAAAATAAAATTCTGATTGACTAAAAATGATGGAAATTCCAGAAAGCATTCTCTTCATGGAAGACCTGTTATTGATAACGTGAATTAGCTCTTAGTGGGGAAAAAATGTTGACTTTTAATCCCTTCTTATAAAAGGTGTGTTCATGAACAGGAACATATCAATGTTTTAGTTTCAGATTGGCACCAACACAATTAAGACGACCGTGCTGAGTACTGACACAGACCAGACAAGTTTTTGGCGCATCTGAAAGCTGCAGCTACACTACAGCATGAAAAATAATTCAGAGAAAAAAGAACCATAAAATAAAGTTTTTCATATTTTGTCCAAATTTGCTGATAAGTTTGTTTTCAAATTAGATTTAATTCAAGGTCATTTAAGGTAGATCTTTAGATAATATCTCAAATTAAAACAGCTGCAGAATATTTTATTAACCAGTAAAAGTGAAACTAATTACTCCAAAGTTACTAAACTTGACTTTACTAGCTGTTATGAAATAAAAATATCTGATTTATCATTAATAATTAACTATTTTAGAATGTGTTACTTACTGGCAGTCTTTTTCATCTCTACAGTAGAAGAGTTTGAGTTTGTGCGAAGAATTCAGAATGGTTAAACATTATGAGTGTTTTATAAGTTTACAGCATAGTCATAATAGAGAATTTACATTTAGACAAGTTCAGGCCCACATTGGCAAATTATTAAACGGGCTGAGGGAAAACAGAGGTAGGCGGTTTTGTTCCAGAAATTTAAACAAGCTAAAACACAAATCAAACAAAATTGAAGAGAAAATATTACTGAGACAGCCATGCAAAGACAGAAAAGTCAAGATGAGGAGCCACAAAATAACACGATTTAAACAACAAAACAAACCCACCAAAGGCACTAGATAATTTGAGAGAATGTAAACTTAAAAGTGATCAAAACAAAATGTGATGTAAAAGGAAAAAGAATGAGAAAAATCAAAATATGATGAAAAAAAAAAAGAAACATGTACAACATCTTCATGCTTCAGGTAAAAACAATGCACTAAACTAACACAACAATCCAAAGCAAATCTGAAATTACATGAAGCAGTGATGTAGCTAATTATTTCAAATTACTTCCACCTTTTTGGGCTTTTTGCCTCTAGCTTTTGCACACATTCCTGCAGCTGCACGTCCTACCTGCACTACACAGATGTGAGTTTACAAACTTTAGTGTGTTCCTCTCCAGTAAAAGTCGTGGTGGTCTTACCCTCAGTAGACGATCCGGACAGATCGATGACCACGTACACCTTCCCCTCCGGCTCCAGGTCAATCTACGCAGATAAAAAATAAATAAATTCAGAGTTAATCAGTGATAAATTACACAGCTGAATGGTGAGTGCAGCAGGGGGGCTGTCCTCCAGCACAAACAAACACGCCAGCCTACATGCAAGAGGTCATTATCTTCACTAGAATTACACTTCTCACCAGCACTTGTATCATTATCACCATTAGCATCACTGTCTTTACAACTGTTATTCTAACATCATTATAGCCTCATTTACTCCTGCTATTGAAGGCAAATCTGTTTCTGATATGCTGCGTTTAAAAGCTTTCCCATTATCTTGATTCATCCTTTTGATGAAATAGATCTCAAAAAATTGTTTTGGTTCAAACGGAGAAATTTTTTCAGACATCACCTGAAGAGGCTGCACAAAAACCCAAACATTGGTTGCATTTGATTCAGAACTGGTTCAGTTTTACTTCAGAAGTCTGTGTTCTGCTTGTCTGTAAAAGAATTTGACATTTCATAAACTGATTAGGAACGCCGACAGCATCATGGAAATCATGTGAACCCTTCAAACGTTATTTGATTGTTCTATTTGCTTTTGTTGGGGCCTACTGTGGTCGTGCCAAGGGTGGGCTGATAACATAGTGCTGCTGTCATCTGGGGGTGGGGCGCATCTTTAAAAATGTTTGTGTAGGTGGCGTCAAAGTAGCATCCTCGTGAATATCAGGATGCAGCTTTTCTGAGCACCAACTGAAGATTAGCAGCATTAAGACGTTGAGTGGTAAACTGGGTGTAGCGCTTCAGAGAAAAATATCACAGTGTCTTTTGTTTGTATTGTGTTGTTTTTTTTTACCAAGAAAGTGCCTTATTGTGTGGTGGATTATTAAAACTTCACATAATAATTTAATATGTGATCCAACAAATCTGGAATTTTCCTAACAGTATAAGCAGTGTTGTGGGTGCATGATAAGACAAGAAAATACGTGACCCAAACAATTAATAAGTCTCATCAGAACAGAGAGGACGTGAGCTAGCGTTTGCTTCACTTCCAGCTAACCACATCTGCAGAAGAGAGACAAGGGTTTATTGAAGGCTTTGAGGCTGGATGTGCAGAATGACATCTTCTGCTGTAAAAAATATAATAAAGCAACACGTGTTTAGGTGAAGCATTTACACAAAATATTATCTATCATCTTAAACCAGTTAATTCTATGTTGGAGCAGCTGGATGCTGTCCAGCAGTGTCCCCCCAACATCATCATTAATGAGTAGGGATGTACAATATATCATCATGTTTTATAAGTAAGAATGGGCCGACATAAACAACCAATATTTGTTTCTGTTTAGTTGCTGTTTGTGTATCAGTATCAGGAGGGGAACGGGGTGGTCATGCGGTACTTCTTTGGTCATGTGACAGTTAAGGATTGCTTGTGTGTGTGTGTGTGTGTGGGGGGGGTAAATATATGTCTGTATGAAATTTTATATATATACATAGTTCAAGCTACACTTGACTAGGGCTGCAACGATTCGTCGACGTTGTCGACAAAAATCGATAATGGAAATAGTCGACAATGAATTTCAATGTCGACGTTGTCGCCAGACCTGTTTTTTCCGGCCGAGTGAGGCATCTCACTTTATTACAATCTCTGCCGAGAGTCGCACATGCGCAATAGCTTCTCTGCTGAGCGGCAACATACAGAAATGGCGGCGTCCAACGCAGCAGCAGCGCGTACCAAAACATCGAAAGTTTGGGAGCCTGGATACGGCGAATAAAAAGATTACCTGCATGGTTTGCAAAGCAGTCCTTGCATATCACGGCAGCACCTCGGTGATGCATGAGCACTTAAAGAGAAAGCACGTCGGACAGTTGAAAAAAAACGGAGTCTGACTCGCCTCGGTAAGATTTAAATAGCATGAAAGCTAATACGTTTTGTTTTGGATGTACATTGTACATTTTATAAGCGTATTTTCGCTTTAAAAAAGAGATTTAATGTTATGTCCGACTGTGCCTGACAAAAGTATTTTAAATTAAATGCATGCAATCTGAAGAAGAGAGCCACCATGGACCCCTTTCTGCAAAAGAAGCAGACGTGCACCCCACAACAGGTGACTGCCCTGACTGAGTCAGTATTGCAGATGCTGATCTGTGATATGAGGCCGCTCTCCATGGTCAATGGTGCTGGGTTTCAAAAAATGATAACCTAGTTCAATTCAGACTACATCCTGCCATCCAGAACCCATTTCACCCACTTGATGGAGGAGAAATACAGTTCAACGTTTCTGAAGGTAATTCACACAGTCAGACATATTTCATACAAAAAACTCACAAATTTAATTTAAAAGCAAAAAGTATATATGTATATATATTAAAATAGCTAAAATATATAACTTACATAACAAGCTGCAATTAATAAAAATGTAAAACTTGTATGTTGAATAGTTTCTGTTGACATGTAGGTTTTTCTGTGTTAAATATTTTCAAATATCAACTTTTAAAGCATCTAATGCTACATTTAAGAAAAATTTAATAATTATCCGATTAGTCGACTAATCGTTTCAATAGTCGGTGACTAGTCGACTATTAAAATAGTCGTTAGTTGCAGCCCTACACTTGACAATAGGGTGTATACTTCTGACCTATCAGCCAATACCTGTTGACTCAGCAGGGTAACCATTCACCTGTTGGATATACAAAATGTTGATCAAAGGTGTGAAGCTAATATGATGATGCTAACGGAGGGTATGGTAAAAAAAGAGACACATCTCAGGAAACTTTTGATGGTTTTCAGCTGTATATTATTTTGGATAGTGGATGTAAGACTTGTTGGGGATTAAGTATTTTATTGGAGTACTTTAATTAGACCCTTCTGGATGTAAAAAGACCATTTTTCTTTCAGATGGCTCTATTCTGTCAATGATACGAGGTTTTGAATGGTGAGTTAGACATTATTTTGAATTTATAGATTTGACTAAAGTGTTTATTGCATTATGGTTGTACCTTTGATTTCCCTAAATCATTGGAATCACAAGAATCATGGCTTCCTACTGTATAACCTGAATATGTACATAGAAAGACTTTTGCAAAAAAAGACGCTTTTTTGATGTGGAAGATTGTAATGTCCCAGACTAATTCAAAGGCATAAAATAATGTATCGAGCTTAGACTATCACCTATGGTCGATAAATTCATCCAATGCGAAACAATCGCAACCTTTGTAAAAGTATATTATTCAGGGTTTCCCCCAGAAAACTCGCAAAGCCCGGTGGTAGGCAAGCCCACGGGCGACCCACGGTGTTTTTGTAAAAAAAAGTTGTCAGGAAGTTTAAAAGTATGACTAGTATGTGGTGTTATAAACCATTTATTAACAATATTTATTTGTCTTACAAAAAGGCACAATCTAGAAATATGGTTTTACCAGACACAAAAAAATACAATTCAGATCATGGAAAACACACCTGACCTCTCACCCTGTTCACTTATCCATCGTAAGATGTTGCTATTGTGCTGTTGTATCACCAGATGCTGTTAAAGTCAGACTTGCAGGTTAATAAAGACCCCTATTCATTTTAAAGGTGTGCTTAACTGAACAAACATTTTTTATGATTATTTCTGATTATAATCGATCACTCTGAGTTTTTCATGCAGGCTGAACATGAAAATAGTCTCCTACACCTATCTCCTGCATTAACAAGGGCTACAGCTGTTTAATATTTTAGTATTCTAATATTCTATCTAATCCTCTGTCAATCAAATATTCTATTTGACGACCTTTCAAAACGGAGGAAAAAAATTCTGAGTTTGTGTTTCAAAATCAAACTTCAAGTAGAAATGTTACTAATTTCTACTAGTAACAATGCGTCATATTTTTCTAAATATACACAGATTGGCAATAATTCAACCTAAAATTATATTCAAAGATAGATATGTTAGTAAATTACATGCTATAACGGCCTGCCGTATTTGCAGCGTCACACTGAGCCGCAGGAATGACTCCAGGTATTAGCTGCGTCCCTGCTCCACACCGCTGCAGCTGCTGCAGCCATCTACATAAACAGGATGATGGTGATTTTTCTTTCAGTTGTAGAGTTTATTCAGTCTTAGTTTAACGTGAACACGATTAACGTGGTTTTTTCCGGTCGCTTCGTGACGCGAAAGTTAGTGTGCGTACTACGTATTAGCTTTGTCTATGGTATTAGCATTAGCCTACCTGGTCGTGGATTCGGCTGGCTGAAGCGGTTTCCTGTTCAAGCATAAAGTTGTGTTGTTATGGTTAAGACACCTCTGTTTTACAGTGGAGACAATCGACCGTGTTTTCTCTTCTTCTGAGTTTAAAATGGTCCCAAACTTTGGACCACCTTTGCCTTTTGCGAGAGTTTTTGTCTTTATCGTTTTCTCCATCACCGGTGATATCCACCGTTGTGCTCCAGTAAAATGTGTCCGTGTAAATTAGAG